>ML798237.1:140346-177015 GCA_009831015.1 Picea engelmannii | reverse complement strand
TTTGAGAGTTGTCTTGGTGATTGATATTGGTGAGTAGATCTGATTTGGTTGATAAAATTGATGAGATAGGTTGTTGTGATAAGTTGTTTGGACAAGTTGTTGTGATAGGTTGTTGGGACAGGTTATTTGTACAGGTTTGGTGCATGGTTGATGCATTTGTTCATGGTACAGGTTGAGGTACAGGTTGGTGCATGGTTGATGCACTTGTTTATGGTATAGGTTGATTGGTAGAGGTTGGTGCATGGTTGATGCACTTGTTTATGGTATAGGTTGAGGTATAGGTTGGTTCATGGTTGATGCACTTGTTTATGGTACATGTTGATTACAGGTTGAGGTACAGGTTGGTGCATGGTTGATGCACTTTTTTATGGTACAGGTTGATTACAAGTCGGTTGGTACAGGTTGGTAAATGGTTGATGCAATTGTTTATGGTACAGGTTGAGATACAGGTTGATGCATGGTTGATGCATGGTACAGGTTGTTTGGTATAGGTTTACAGTGGTATATCTCATAGTGATAGTGTGACAGTGGTTCCATCATTCTACTTCTACTTCAGGGTGGTTGGACGGGGCAAGGACAGGTGGTTGTAGCCACCTTCCGGTTGTAGGCAGAGAACATAGGGAGTTGCAGCCTCCTTCTAGTTGTAGCTAGAGAATTGGGGAGTTGGAGCTTCCCTTAGGTTGTAGCCTGAGAAACTAGGGGGTTGGAGCCTCCTTCCAGTTGCAGTTGGAAAAGAAAGGAAGTGGGTGCTTCCAATGAATGTAATTCTTCAAGACATATAAAAAAAAACATTATGTGGTTTTCTCCTGCTTTGGGTTTCCACGTAAAACACTAGTGTACTGTGCATGTCTATGCCAGTTCATTTGTTCATTGTTTATTTAATCTGCAATTATTGGATGATAATGCTACATTGATATAACACTTGGATTTTATGGTTAAAAAGGATTAAATTTCTCTATTATTGATTCACCTCCCCTCTCAGTAATCCAACAATATGGTCCAGAAGAAATCGTACCTATCACTGGGCAAACAACGTTATTTAAACAAGTTCTTGATCTATTCCTCATATCA
This sequence comes from Picea engelmannii, assembly GCA_009831015.1. Classification (NCBI taxonomy): domain Eukaryota; kingdom Viridiplantae; phylum Streptophyta; class Pinopsida; order Pinales; family Pinaceae; genus Picea; species Picea engelmannii. The sequence continues at coordinate 175,944 of ML798237.1, read as the reverse complement.
TGCAAGATAGAGGCAGATCTTTTTTAATAAGCTTTTACTAAAATAAAATAACAAAAATATAATTCTGTTGAAATCTTACAATCCAAAATAGTTACATCATTAAACATTGTTTTTCAACAAAAGGAAAATTATAAGTTCATTATATGCTCAACCTATGACTCATTCCATTAATCGTAGCACATCAACCTATTGTTCACCTGAGACAAGGAAAACGAAATATAAATTAGACAACAAGCCAAAATAAATAATTCAAAAGACAAACTACGGAGTCTTCGATTCTGTAGCTAGTCTAAATAAAAACAAAATCAAAATGAATTTACTTATTATCCAAACAGAATCAAATCGTGAAATACAAGGGAACTATTTACCAATTAGAAATTCAAAAAAGAAACATCAGACAAATTTGAGTTTATAATAGTATTGAAATTGGTGGAGTTTTTAATAACCACATTTCTTGATCTCTTAATACGCTTGTTGGCTCTGTGTGAAGTCGATCGAATGAAAGATCTGAGCTCATCATTTTCCCTTTCAAGAACTGAGTTTTGAGTGACCACTTGATTCAAATGTGCCTATAGGTAAGGAATATCTCAATAGTACCTTTCGATCCAGTCAAAACAACTCTCACAGTACATCAGTTCATGATTTGGTAATGGTCGAGTCTGATCTGTAGTGGGAGACTTACCCTGTTCCATGATCCTTTTGAGATCATATTGAACCCCTAAGTAACCTTCTTGTTCCTTCAAAAAAGGAGGAAGATTGGACACAAAATTGTATTGGGGAATATCAACGTTGGTATCATCAACAGAAATCCGGTCTTCGACGTCAATAATAGGGATAGGTTTTTCACGATTGTGATGTCGATTCCCCGTCATTCTGGAAAGGAGTCGACCAGATCTCTTGTTCTTAAAATCAATTTCGGGAATCCTCTGTGTTTTAATTCTGCCTTGTTTCTAGGTTTTAATTTCATTTAAACCAATCACATTTTGCCTAGGATTAGGAATAATAAGGACCTTGTTCTTCAAACTATCCAGCACGTCTTCTAAGGATTTTTTGGGAACAAATTCGCACCTCTGGTGTGTGCCCCTGGGCGATTTATTAGAATCAACAGGGGTTTTGTTAAATGACACAAGGTCTTCTTGTAATTCGACATGGAGATCTCTAAGAGAATGAGTCGATAGGAAAGGGCTGGTGGGTTCAACAAAACGCAAAGATGAGTCGATTACAATTTTAGGTGGAGCGAACCCATTCCTATCCATGAAGTCTTGCCAATTATCCCCAACTTTTGACAATTGTGAAATGACCAAAATTTGAATCGGGCCGTGATGAAATAAGATGGATTGTGCATTAATATTCTGCCTTTGGTAAAATCTAGCCATTTTTTGAAGGCTTTTAAGTAGGTAGAATGGCATATTTAAACCAAACCATAAAAACACCATCAAAAAACAGACATGAAGCAGGAAAACTAGTCCATATCTACCCTCGCAGGTGACAAACTGTTTGAGTATCAACAATAAACCGTGCCATCGAGGTTTAAACAAAACAATTGTTGTACCTTTGACATTGTAGCATGACCTCTTGGAATACATTAGCAGGTGCCAAGGGATACCTTTGAATTTGATATTTTTGAACCAACGAACTCCTTCTTGGGGCAATCTCGTGGCTTCTGCAATCGAATCCTCAGTCACTTCTAACTGTAAATCTTCTATCTTGGCCTTAGTACCATCGAAGGTTTGGGAAAAAGCTTGAGAAAACTCGAGGTTAAAACCCTCAAATAATTATATGAACCTAACCAAACCAAAGGCCACGAGATTGCCCAAAGCGTCATCGTGTGAGAGCAGGGCCTGTGATCCATTCGACTCTATCCTCACCACAGGTGCCATTAGTTTGGACACAAAATACCAACAGGAGTAGCGAAGAGGGGTGTGTGTTTGAAACCACACAATATAAAGGATAAGCTCTGCATTTTCAGAGGAGACCCGATAACTAAGGCTTTGAGAGAAGACCATCATAGCCACCACTCAGGCTGTTAAGTAAATTTTGAACCAAAGGACAACCGTGATTGAGAACCACCTCCTCTAATGACCACCTAGCCCAAAAAATAAGCACTACCACCTGAGGCAATGGATGCAAGCTTGAGCTAGCAGGAAGAGGGAGTAAGTGTTTCAGAGAATGGCTGACAGTCYTGTACAATAACGATTAGACTGTGATATGAAAATATGGAATAGCGTTCATATTTCGAGTTATATCAAAGTTTGAGTTTTATGGACGATCGTGGAGGTGTTGGGTGATAATTAACACTCCAAATATATAAAACGACTCAGGCATGCCCCAAAGGTGATCAACCTGTGTGCTAATGGTAAAGACACCACTCACAAAATGATAAGCTCAATACCATCTAAGGTTCTTAAGATCGTTAGGTGCTCTTAGGTATTCATCCAATTTCGCATAGAGAACTTTAAAATTTGTATGATGTGTTCAATCCAAGTTTGTTTCAATTCCATGCTTAAACAGTCATGAAATTGAACAAGGAAAAATGAGAGATTTAGTGAAATAAAATAACTTAAAAAACACACAACCAATCAAGTGATTTTTCAAAACACCAATCATAACTGAAGTATTCATAAACACAACGTGGCAGCTAAAAAAAAATTATTCCATCAAAACCATGTTTTAAACACCGATAAAATCGTCATGAATATTTGGCTGCCAACAATGGTGACACACTGGGTGAAGCAGTTATCTCTACATCATTAGAAATTTATATCAGGGAAAATATAGCCCAGATAGTTACTAAAAACAATTAAAAGATAGATCAAGCATTTTGACATTAACTCAGAAAAATAACACAGTCATACCATCGAATAAAGTTCTATTTAAAAATTGTAATCCGAAATTTTGTTTCGATCAAAGGGGTAACAATATTTATACAAGTAACTCCAGTACTTCGATCCGATCCAAAAGTCGTCCATCTATGATAAAAATATCTTAATATCCGATCAATTTAAAAACATATCTGAGGATCTTCAAACCTGGCATTGCTTCGCTGCCAGCATGCCTGTTCAATACCCCGACGAAGTTTTCTTGGTATCATGTGTGCATTTACCCGCTTCCAACAAACTTGTTCAGTATCCCGATGAGTTTACACACAATTCCCACACATTTCAATGCTTCCAACTCTCTATAATTGTTTGTAAAATTTTCAGAACTTCATGATAACGAGAGAGCGGGGTGATACTGAAGATTTCACACCCAGGCAATCATAGGATTGATCATTAATATTGTTTTTCATTCTAATTTTCATCATGATTTGGAAATTTAGATTTCAATAAAAAATCATCTCTGGAATGAGGAAGCGCTTTGAGTTGATCTCATTAGAACTGGGATAGCGTAAGAATTTTTTTAATGATAGTCGTATTTCCCTGAGATTCCCACAAAAATCGGGAACAATGATTTGGTAAAGACTTATCATAATTGATCTGAGTTAGAACTTAATGTGCAAATGCATTGAACTGTTCTCAAACACTGCTAGTGAAAGATCCAATTTCCTTCAATAATGAATGGTGATTCAGAAATAATCATTAAGGAAACACAAAAAACCAAACAAAATGAAAAAAACGAAAATAAAACAAAAGAAAACGTAAGCTAAAAATATTTGCAAGGGGGGTAAATGTAATTTTCTCAGGTGAAGTATTTCTTGAGAGACTGGCCATTCACTGGAAAAGTGTATGGATGTCCCTCTAAGTTGTGCAAATTTTTTAGAAATGACAAAAGGCCCCAGCCACATGTTTTGAAACTTGGTATGTTCTCCTTTATTCTCGTGTGCTTTGTCCCATTTGAGGACCAAATCCCCTACATTAAAATTCCTTTGTGAGGATGAACTTGTATCAAACCAACTCTTTACAATTTGTTGATGTTGATCCAATTTCTGTTTTTCTTGTGTCCTTACTTCTTCCAATTTTAATAAAGTGTTTATCCAATTCTCTAAAGGGGAACATTCCTCTTCCTGGACTTTCTGCGACAATTGCAGAGAAGGGAGCAAGACATGTGGAGCAAGGATGGCTTCTCTTCCATAAATGAGGAAGAAAGGATAATTATCGATGGAAGCTTTTGGAGTGACTCTATCAGCCCAAAGTGCCTTGTACAATGCATTGTGCCAATTTTTGTGGTTTTCCGACACTGTTCTCTTTATTATCTTGATCGGATTTTTATTTGTTGACTTGGCCAAACCGTTTCCTTGGGGGTAATAGTTGGCAGAGTATTTCAACTTAATCCATTTTTATAAAGCAAAGACATTCATATCCAGGGAAGAAAAATAAGAAGCATTGTCGAAAACTAAACACTCAGGTATTCTGAAACGAGTGATAATATGAGAGTTTAAAAATGAAACTACCTGACTCGTGTTGACTATCTTTAATGGTAACGCCTCAGACCACCTCATAAAATAATCGGTTGTCACAATAATGTACTTGTGTTGCTCTGAGGAAGGTGGATTAATCAGTCCTATAATATCTAAGCCCCACTGCTGAAAAGGTTTGTCTACCATAACATGTTGTAAAGGGAAAGCAACCTTTTTTACCTATCCTGCAACCTTTTGACAGATTATACATTTGTGGGCCAAAGTGTGAGCATCTTTAAATAAAGTGGGCCAATAGTAGCCAACCCTAAGTACTTTTTGGGCGGTTTTATCTCCACCAAAGTTATCCCTGACATCGTCGAAATGAAGTTCGGCTAACACCCTTTCAGATTCTTCTTTTTCTAGGCAATGCAGAAAAACACCGTCAAAATTCTTTCGAAATAATATATCATTAATTAATTGAAAAATGCAGATTTGAGCCTCAATGCTCTTCTATTTTTTGGATCAAGGTTACGAGGATTAGTTATGTGCAACAAATAAAATATGATATTATCATACCATGAATTAGACACAGATTGTGTACAACATACTTGTGTTTCGTTATGCAGATTTGTTGCTGATGTATTTGTTTGATTTCTCAAATTTTCAACCGAATCAGATACCAATTTGCAAATGCCTTGACCTCTAACAATTTGTGTAGGCACTATTTCTAGATCATACTCCTGAAGAGATGTCATCCAATTTTCCCTTTTCTCCCATAGCTCTTTCTGCACTAACAGATTTCTTATAGCAAGGTAAGGAACAACGACTTTTATCCTGGATTTCAAAAGGTAAGACCTGAAATGTTTAACTTCTTTGAAGACAGTGTATGCATGCTTATCTACCGCGGGGTAATTTAATTCTTGTCATTTAAAGGCGGAGCTCATACATGAAATAGGTATCTCGTTGTTTTCAACATTTTTCTGTGTGAGCACATCAGCATAAGATCTGTCGGATGAAAAAGTATACAATGTGAAATCCTGGGAGAAATCAGGACTCATCAAGGAGGGTGCTTCGGTTATATATTTTCTAATGGAATTAAAATCTTAATTCTGTTATGATCCCCATTTGTACAGAACATCATTTTTTATCAGATTTTGTAGAGGTCTAACCATCTCAGAAAAACTTAGAACAAATCATCTGACAAATTAATTTTACCCAAAAAGGATTGCATTGCCTTTTTGGAAGAAGGTGGGGGAAGGTTGGAAATGGCCTGGGTCGTTCGGGGTCAATTATCATTCCATATTTAGAGACTATAAACCAAGAAATTTCCCTTGTTCTACTGCAAAGACTGATTTTTTAGGATTGAGTGAAATACCGAACTTGCGACGTCGTTCTAACATATCCCTAAGATGAGATAGGTGATATTTATTGCTTTTTAAAAAGACAGTGACATCATCCAGGTAAACAACAACTGATTGATTGATAAGGCCTCGAAAATCGACGTCCATTGCCCTCTGGAAAGTGGCGTCGACATTGATCAATCCGAAAGGCATTTTCTGTAGGCATAGGTGCCCCATGGGGTACGAAAAGTGGTTTTCAGCTGATCTGATGGAGACATAAGGACCTGGTTATACACTGAGAAACCATCTAACAAGGATAGTCTTTCAGAACCATATACTTGTTGCAGAATTTGTTCCATTGGGGGAACAAGGTAATTGTCTTTATCAGAGGCTCGGTTTAAATTACAAAAGTTGACACAAAGTCGAATTTCCCCATTTTTCTTCCTTACTGGGACTAAGTTGGATACCCACTGAGTATTCCAGACTGGAAAAATGATCTTGGGGATGAGTAATTTATTTAATTCCTTTTTTATAGTGGTTTCTAATTTAGGATGCATCTTTCTCATTTTTTGCTGAAAAGATTGGGTTTGGGGCTTCATGGGAATTACATGTTGTATTATGTTTGGATAAAAAGTTTTTAGATCATCATACGTCCAAACAAACACATCTTTGAATTCTTTGAACAATTTTATGAATGCATATTTTTCTTGTTCAGAACACCCTTTTCCCAGATTGATATTTTGAGAATTATTTTGCGTTCCTAAATTTACAGTTTCGTACAGTAATGAGGAACTATTTGTTTTGCAATTGACTACCCCTCTAAACTTGTCATGTAGATCATAAAAATTCCCTAATCTAATAACAGATTTGGGTATAGAGTTTACCAACTCGGATGATAATTCTGCAGAACGAGGATTGGATATTACCGTGAAATCTCAGAGGTTTTCATTATGGGTGCTTTCATCGATTACTGCATCTTGGAAAGTATCTTCCATATGCAGAAAATTGATAATTTGTTGATTGTCATCAAACACTCGCCAATTGATGATGTTGTCTGGAATCGATGGCCTAAACAACAATTCGACCGAGAATGCATTAGGAGAAATACCCTCAACAGACAATAATTTCGAGGCAACATTAGCTAATAAATCAGCTTCCGAATTACTCGACCTAGGAATGGAATTTATATTAAAAGTGACAAATTTATGTATTAAACTCCATACCTCAGTTTGGTAGTTTTTCAAATGCGATGATAAACAATGTATCGTGTTTCTTACCTACTTGACTACAATTTTAGAGTCACCGAATACTACCAAGTTTTGCACGTCGAGATCCAATGCCTTCTTTAGTCCCTGCAAAAGTGCTTCATATTCTGTTGTATTGTTGGTACATTCAAATTCCAATCGACAAGCAATAAATATTTTATTACCTTTGGGACCGATCAGTACACAACCAACGCCTTCCCCTTCCCTGGATTTAGATCCATCAAAGTATAATGACCAGATTTCATCTTCATCAGCAATGGTTCGGTTCACTTTTTAGAGTTGTCATCTGAGTATCGGTCAATATTTCAGATTGTTGTTCTGGGTTGGTGATAGAGGATATTTCAGTCATGAAATTTCCAAAAAAGGTATTCATTCCCTGTGTCTCAATTGTATTTACAACAATAGTAAAAGGCTCATTGGAATCACTTAAATCTGTAACAATGTACTTCAGGTAACGTTCTTTGTTTATTTTGATCTTGTTAGGCTTTCCATTTTCTGGAAGCCATAGATGAGACCAATCCATAACAAAATAGCCATGTAACTACTCTGACCAATCTCTACTAAAAAATAAACCATAAACTTATGGAATGTCAACAAAAATTATATCAATTACTTGGTGGACCTTAGGATTAGATGATAACCTTATCAATACATTCTTAAGTTCACCAATGAACTTGACATTAGTTCGGTCTAACTGAACGATTTTTAAATCAGAAGGTTTTAGTTCAACATTAATTTTCTGACACACAAATAGAGGCATTACATTCGATGAGGCGCCAAAATCAACCATGTAGTTATGTACATTCCTATTGAAAATTTTGAAAGTTAATAAAAAAGGAGGTACATTTTTTCATGACGAGACAACATAATTCTGCTGATTTTTTATGGATGTACCTGAAATAGTATTATCTAAATTTCCTACAGTTTTCTCTGATATGTCCCTTTTATCCTGATTTTTCGATGATTTTTTTACCAGAGACATCTTTTGTTTTGTTTGTGTCATTTTCTGCTAATTTCTTACTGATAGAATCATTCTTTTTATTATTTCCAGCTATACTTTGGAGCATTTTCTGTAGGACGAGAGGGAATTTAAGTAATTCAAAAACTAATATATGTTCCCCTAGTTTTTTAAGATCTTCAACCAAATCATATTCCAAAACTGGGGCAACAAGGTTTTGTTTAGTTTCAATTTGTTTTGATTGTTTGGAAACCATATTCCTACTCGTTTCGAGTGAAAGTTTGTTTTGTACTTTACTTCGAGTGTTATAAGGATGGACAGTTTCAAAATTTGCTTGAAATATGTTGTCTGACAAATGTCCAAAAATAGGAGGAGACGAGTCCTCCTCATCAGGTGTTTCCTCTTCACCCGTGTCGTCTTGATTTTCAGGAGGTGTAGAAACAATGTTATCATGTGCTTCCAGTATCGCTTGCAAAGCGTACTATAGTCCTTCAAAATTTAGACCTTTTGTGGTTGGGTTTGGTCAGTTTGGAGGAAAAGGTTTCCTGGAAGGTGGCCTAAAACTTCCTTTACTTGTATATGCCTCTTGAGAGGATATTTTTAGGTCTATGAACTGATTAGATAATTTTTGGAAATCTTTCTGCAAACTTTCCAAGTCTAATGTTTCTTGTTGATTTTTACTTTGAGGAGGTCTAGCGAGAATTTATATTTCTTTTTAGAAGATGAAGTTGTTTCGGCCTCACTATTTGAACTATATTTTAAACTCAGCATGTCCTTCTCGATAAGGACTAGCTCCTCGAAGGCTTCGAGTAATGTGTTCTTTTTGGACCTTTTAACCCATATGGCTATATTGTTATGCAAGGCCTTAGTATAGTATGCAACAGTCAAGTTTTCTGCAGGCATCGAATCTACAGGGATTTTTTTTTTAATGTAATGAATCTCTGGTTGAAATCCTTAACTTTTTCTTTAGGGTTCATTTTCATACTAGAGAGTTCCATTACTAGGAACTCTGGAGATTTATCATCTCCAAATTTTTCTAGAAAGCAGGTTTCAAACTTGTCCCAAGAGAAGATGGTTTGAGATTGTTGCGCAAAATACCAGGTTGAGGCATTCCCCTCAAAGGTGTAGGGGAATAACCCGCACACGACATCCTCGTGCTCAACACTCTGGAGCCTAACAGCTAACATGAATTTCTTGATGTGATCCTCAATTGATTGCTTTGAATCTAGGTCAAAATTGGGTAGCCACTTTTTCAAATGTTTGGGAAACAGGTGTTGGGGTCCAAGTACTTCCACGACATCTTGATCAAGCCAAGGTCTGGCGGGATTATTTTGGTTTGCCATGGGAGCTGGTGGAGTTGAAGGTTGAGATCGTTCAAATGAAGAACTTCCTTCATCCGAGGATTTCTCTCTTGAAGAGGGTGGAGAAGAACCAGGTGGGGATGGTGGGATACCAGATCCCCCAACACCAAGGATTAGTGCTTCGGAAGGATCGATGATATTGCTGCAATGGGTTATCAGGCAGGCTAGTTCTTCAGAAGGATCGATGATATTCTTGCAGATTGGTGAAATCAAGGGGTTGATTTAGTTGTCTATCGGGCTGTGTGATTCGGGACAAAGCACTTTGAGATCTCAAAATCGACTAACGAACAATTTCCTATACATCAATCCCTTGAGGAACTGATGTCACTGGTTCGACGAAAATGTCAGGAGTAGTTTCTGAGGTAGTAGTTGGGTCAAGTGTAATGTTAGGGTCTGAGTGACTACACGTCACGACAGGAGAATGATTGTTTGGGGGAATCCTACGACCTCCTCGTGCCATTAATGAATTCCAAGCCCTCCTTCTAGCGCCATTTGTTGATGGGAATTTATGACACACCATCAATGGGAAGGGATGATCCGGACCAGGGTTGTCTATTTAACCCAATCCGTTTGGGATAATCTATCTTGATGGGTTTTATGGCTCCGTTAGCCAACTAGGATTCTAAAATAACTAAAAGATGTGAACTAAATATATGTACAATTCTATCCATCGACACATTAATTACAATTTATTTAACTAACAATGGTATTATATACAAAAGGTATATACAATTACAAGGTTTAAGTAAAGCCTTGTGAAAATAATTGTTTTCACCTAATGGATAAAACAAGATGAAAGATAAACAAAACTATACTAGTACTATAATTAACAAACTAATAACAATGAGTGAATAAGATTGAAAATGATATGATGATAATGGACAAAGCATTCAACGTTTAAATGATGCAATCATTATTCATGTGCAAATCAACAAATTAAATAAATAACAAATTAACTAACCTTATGTTGATCAGCGGTACTAAGCTAGATTTGTCTCTTTGTATTTGTATAAGCTCCACTTAACCCATGTCAAGTATAAATCTATGACAAAAGCAAGAATGATACTTCCTAAAAAAACTCAAAGAAGTCTTTTATATTCCGGAACAAGACTATGATGACAGAAAGACAAATGATTTTATATCATGTGACTTTAGAATGTCCAATAACTAAAAATGAAAGAAATTCCAACTCTCAGTAAATGTTATTACCAGCTACCTAACATTAGATGTAAACTCAAAATGCTTGGATAGGTGAACAGTCACATATATCAACAACACCAAAATATAATGAATCACATAAAGAAAAACATGACATAAAAGATTATATGCAGAATAGGCTAAAGCTAGTTCGATACAAATAAAATTTCACATCTAGAAATTACATGAGAAAACAATGAAAACATTGCACAGTCTACACATGATGAAAGCCAAAGAGTAAATTGTTTTCGCATATAGTTTCAAAAAAATAAGTCCATCATATGGTCCAGGAGGAATCACCCCTATCACTGGGCAAGTAGCGCTATTTAAACAAGTTCCTGATATGTTCCTCATATCATGCAAGATAGAGGCATATCTTTTTTAATAAGATTTTACTAAAATAAAATAACAAAAAGATAATTTTGTTGAAATCTTACAATCCAAAATAGTTACATCATTAAACATTGTTTTTCAACAAAAAGAAAATTACAAGTTCATTATATGCTCAACCTATCACTCATTCCATTAATCGTAGCACATCAACCTGTTGTTCACCAGAGACAAGGAAAACAAAATCTAAATTAGACAATAAGCCAAAATAAATAATTCAAAAGACAAGCTACAAAATCTTCAATTATGTAGTTGGTCTAAATAAAAACAAAACAAAATGCATTTACTTATTATCCAAACAGAATCAAATCATGAAATACAAGGGAACTATTTACCAATTAGAAATTCGAAAAAGAAACATCAGACAAATCTCAGTTTATAATAGTATTAAAATTGGTGGAGTTTTTAATAACCACATTTCCTGATCTCTTAATACGCTTGTTGGCTCTGTGTGAATTCGATTGAATGTAAGCTATGACCTCATCATTTTCCCTTTCAAAAACTGAGTTCTAAGTGACCACTTGATTCAATTGTGCCTGCAGGTAAGGAATATCTCGATAATACCTTTCGATCCAGTCAAAACAACTCTCACAATACACCGGTTCATGATTTGGTAATGGTCGAGTCTGATCTGTAGTGGGAGACTTACCATGTTCCATAATCTTTTTGAGATCATACTGAATCCCTAAGTAACCTTCTTGTTCCTTCAAAAAAGGAGGAAGATTGGACACAAAATCGTATTGGGGAATATCAACGTTGGTATCATCAACAAAAATATGGTCTTTGACATCAATAATAGGGATAGGTTTTTCATGATTGTGATGTCAATTCCTCAGCATTCTGGAAAGGAGTCGATTAGATCTCTTGTTCTTAAAATCAATATCAGGAATCCTCTATGTTTTAATTCTGCCCCATTTATGGGTTTTAATTTCATTTAAACCAATCACATTTTCCCCAGGATTAGGAATAACAAGGACCTTGTTCTTCAAACTACCCAGAACGTTTTCTAAGGATTTTTTGGGAACAAAATCACACCTTTGGTGTGTGTCCTTGAGCGATTTATGAGAATCAACAAGGGTTTTGTTAAATGACATAGGGTCTTCTTATAATTTGACATGGAAATCTCTCAGAGAATGAGTCCATAGGAAAGGGCTGGTGGGTTCAACAAAATGCATAGATGAGTCGATTATGGTTTTAGGCGGAGTGAACCCATTCCTATCCACAAAATCTTTCCAATTATCCCCAACTTTTGACAATTGTGAAATGACCAAAATTTGAATCAGGCCATCATGAAATAAGTTGGACTGTGCATTAAGGTTCTGCCTTTAGTAAAATCTAGCCATTTTTTGAAGGCTTTTAAGCAGGTAAAATGGAAAATTTAAACCAAACCCTAAAAACACCATCAACAAACGAAAATGAAATAAGAAAACTAGTCCATATCTACCCTCGCAGGTGACAAACTACTTGAGTATCAACAGTAAACCATGCCATCGAGGTTTAAACAAAACAATTGGTGTACCTTTGACATTGTAGCAGGACCTCTTGAAATCCATTAGCAGGTGCCAAGGGATACCTTCAAATTTGAGATTTTTGAACCAACAAGCTCCTTCTTGGAGCAATCTCGTGGCTTCTACAATCAAATCCTCAGTCACTTCCAATTGTAAATCTCCTATCTTGGCCTTAGTACCATCAAAGGTTTGGGGAAAAGCTTGAGCAACCTCGAGGTTAAAACCCTCGAATAATTGTATGAACCTAAGCCAACCAAAGGCCACGAGATCGTCCATAGCGTCATCGTGTGAGAGCAGGGCCTGTGAGCCATTCATCTCTATCCTTACCACAAGTGCCATTGGTTTGGTCACGAAATACCAACAAGAGTAGCGAAGAGGGGCGTGTGTTTGAAACCACACGATATAAAGGATAAGCTCTACATTTTCAGAGGAGACCCGATAACTAAGGCTTCTGGAGAAGGCCACCATAGCCACCACTCAGGCTGTTGAATAAATGTTGAGCCAGAGGACAAGTGTGATTGAGAACCACCTTCTCTAATGACCACCTAGCTCAAAATTGAAGCACTACCACCTGAGGCAATCTATGCGAGCTTGAGCTAGTAGGACGAGGGAGTAAATATTTTAGAGCATGGATGACAGTAATGTACAATAACGATTAGACTGCGATATGACAATATGGAATACCGTTCATATTTCGAGTTATATCAAAGTTTGAGTTTTATGGACGATCATGGAGATGCTGGGTGATAATTAACACTCCAAATATATAAAATGACTAAGGCATGCCCTAAAGGTGATCAACCTGTGCGATAATGGTAAAGACACCACTCACAAAACGATAAGCTCAATACCATCTAAGGTTCTTAAGATCGTTAGGTGCTCTTAGGTATTCATCCAATTTCACATAGAGAACTTTAAAATCTGTATGATGTCTCCAATCCAAGTTTGTTTCAATTTCATGCTTAAACAATCATGAAATTGAACAAGGAAAAACAAGAGATTTAATGAAAGAAAAGAACTTCAAAAACACACAACCAATCAAGCGATTTTTCAAAACACCGATCATAACTGAAGTCTTCATAAACGCAACGTGGTAGCTAAAAAAAACTATTCCATCAAAACCATGTTTTAAACACCGATAAAATCATCATGAATATTTGGCTGCCAACAAGTAGCTAACCAAGAGATAATTGAGTAGGAGTTCATTAATCATTACAATATGGTTTTATTGTCTTTTAGGTCTCATTGCCAAGTAAGAGGCAGTTATGCAATGTTTCCTATATGATCCCTAACAAGATCATGGAGGAGGAAAATTTTTCATGTGATCAAACAAAATACTTAGATTAATTGTCTATTACTCTACATGAGATGGTTGATTACAAGGCCCTTAGGTTAGACAACTTCCCATGAGTTCTACAAGCGATGTGCGATTTTGTTGGCCATACTTGTTGAAATTCCACAAAGAAGCAATCCCTTGGGGATAACATTATTAATAATATTATCATCAAATCGATCCCCAAGGTTGGGACCCTAAGATGATCCTAAGTCGAAGCTGAATCATTTTTCTTAACACTTTGTATAAAATATTGGCTGAGGCCATAACTTTTCACATAAAGCATATCTTTCCAAAAACATAATTAGGCCAGTGAATACAAAATTCATTCAAGGCAAGTACATCCTAGATAATGTTTTTTTTTTGTCCGTGGGAAGACATGGAATGGGTTGGTCCCTTGAGCCTTAATGCAATTTTCATTATGATAGATTTTGAAAAGGTTTATGATATTATTTGGTGGTCATTTATCTTTGCAATGATGTAGGCCTTAGGATTTGGCCCCTTATTTATTGGAGCAGTTATGGAGTTATTTGTTGAGGCCTCTACTTACATGTCCTTCAAGATATACATGTATGGGGAGGTTGGCCTATTTCACTATATTAGACAAGGTTTTTTGCTTGCTCCATCCTTGTATCTAGTGGTTGTGGAAGCTTTGAGACACTTGTTGTACAATATAGTAGGAATGGGTGTCATTAAGAGAAACTTGCTACTTGAGCCTGAATTAGGCCAATTGGTGGATGGACATTTCACTTGGAGGAGAAAATATATTGGGACAACACAATGGAATATTTGTGACAACAATCTATATAGCATCGAGCTAGAACATCAAGTGGCTTGTAATTTATGATTTTAGAGAAATCCAACGCTCAATGTTGAACTAGCTTGCAAGCTAGGGTTAGGACTGGAATTAGTCATACCATGTTCTCAAGTTCCATTGTATCCCTTTTTCCTTCCAAGATCCTCCCAAGGGTCTGTGGGAGGTAGTATCATAGACATGTGATAAATGGTTTCCAAAAACTGTGGCTTTAGTGTTTGTGGGAAAATTTTGTGGTGAGTGGGTTGACCTCACCAAGATAGCAAAGAAATAAAGCAATCTTACTTTCTAGATTTTACAAGATGTGTTATTAAATGCATAAAGAAAAAGAGAGGAAAGTACTTGTTATCATGTGGTGAATCCCTTGACCCTTATGAGCAATTTGGGAAACAAGCTTCTAATATAATCTCCTCTTCAACACCTGCACACAAGTCAAGAAAATATAACCTTTCTCAAATCCAATTAAGCATAATAAGAAAATAACTTAACCTTAAAATACATGAATTCTAACCAATATTAGGCTATTCAGATTAATCCACAATTAATAAATTCAAATACATATTAACATCTTATGAATGCATAACAAATTGTGGGGGAGGGGGGGTGTAGATGAGATATATTTATTCTTTATATTAATAATTCAAATGTAAACAACAAAATGTATACCCAACCTTTGCTACTAGTTCCTTTGTCATGTGAGTCTGGATTCCTTTGACCAAGGTCATTTATTGAACTCAACTTCATCAAGGATCTCAGATCTTACTATGGAAGGGAAATCAAGGGATGATTTAGACCCATTAGAGGATATGATCAATCTTGCAAAACTAGGGGGTTCCATTCAAAGAGAGAACATAAAATCCAAGGATAACAGATGAAGGAAACTCGTGAGCCTAAAGTAAAAGGCTTATTAAAGTTGTGGAAGGAGCTGCAATTCAGAGAGTGAATGCATACAAATGGCTTGGCTCAAATAATATGGTCAAGGGTGACTAAATATATCTATAATAGATGCCCTGTAATGTGTGAGGGTAGAAGAAGGACTAATGGCCAAAATACCTTATAAGGCATAGATGAATCTAACAAGTGAAACCAAGGTGAATTTTAGCATAATAAGGATCAGAAAGGTACTTGCAAACAAAAAACAAAGTATGAAATAGATGTCTTCTCCTAGGCGGGAATACCCATGCTCAAGTGGAAAATATACATGACCCCGAATCAAGTACATTGTGGATCCATGAAGTATATAAGATTCAATATCATGGCTATGAAAAAATGCATAGTGGATCCATGTCAAAACAAGACTATAGTGAAAAGCAAATACAAAGTGGATCTACATCTCAATGTACATCAAGAGAATAACTGGAACTACAAAGAGTACAAAATTGGTTCTCTGAGTACCAATGCAATATAGAAGAGTGGTATTATATAATCAACTCAAGCAGTAGCAACAAAAGGGGATGCCACTACAGCCCAAGGTATTCAATCCAAACATGTCATATGTATGAATCTACACCATGTGAATAAATGATCTGGAGTTGAACATGGGAGAAATTGTATGATCACTGGTCATAATGCATATCGTTTCCAGACACAAGGTAACCCATCGATAATGATAATTGGCACCATAATACCCAATACATTCTAGGAAGTGTGAATAAATGTGTTGATTTCGATCACCTCTAGAATAAAACGATCAAGGATCTTTGATGGATACCCACTATTGAGTGTGGGCGAATATGCCACTAATGGTTACAAGACCCAAGGTACTATAAAGGTCTCTAAATCTCATTCCCAAATAAAATGAGTTAAATTTGGTAAGGAGAGATCCATTGGAAGGAGGGCATTAAGGCATCCCCATCAACAAAAATGAGAAAATATTAGGGAAATGTTATGATTTAAGGAGAAGTATTGGACAATAACATGAGAGAACACACCATTAAGTATGAGTTTTGAATGCACTAGATGAAAATAGTACATCAAAAAGACCCTCTAAGAGGTAACCAGTGATACAAATCATTATCAGTGGCGAGGCATTCCACCAATAAGGAAAATGGAATCCAAGATATAGCATGAATCCCACCATGTGAATAAAGGTCTTGTTGTCAAACATAGGGTAAAACACTTTGGCAATGACCAAATATGGATGTCATAATTTGGGCAAAAGGAAGCCTACCAATAATGAAATTAAGTCGCAGGGTGCTATCAGCTCTAGGTCTATCTCCTAGATAATTGTGTCATGATCAATAGGACAAGACCCACTAATGAAGGAAATAATGAATCCTTCCACATTAGCATGAGAAAAGAGTATTGGATGTGTTGATGAACTGAGTACAACTTGAGATAAGGAAGGTCGATATGAACAGATGAGATATTTGAAGAATCGATGACATGGGTTATGAAATACCCTTGAACATTAGTATGACACAATGATGACTTGGCTAGCAATTGATGCTAAAAGGGACTAATGATATAAACCATCCATGCAAGAGGCATTGAGGTATTCTCTGGAAGAGTAATCGATAGGAGGAGTAAAAACTTAGAATCATGGTATAGCTCGTAAGGCAACACTAAAACCTAACTGTAAATATAAATATTTGAATTTTTTGTCTTCTTCATATTATAAAAGCCTAGAAAATAATAAAATAATTCCATAATATAGTGGAGGAAATTAATATTGTAGGGGCGTGCAACTATGTTTAAGTACATGGAACAGACCTATGCAAAAATCAAGCAAAATAGTTGTTGTATAGGATGTGGACACTCATAAGCATGTCTCCTCCAAGGATAGGATTCAAAATGCATGAGTAATGGATGCAAATGGCGAGAAACGAAAGTGAAGGCAGTGGTGGTAAGCATAAGGAAGAAAACTACAACAAAGCATTAGGCACAAACACTTAAGCAACAAAATTCAATGCAAATGAAAATCAAATGGAAACAATGGATCCCACTAGGTAATTGGGTAGAAAAATGATGAGAGAGAATCATGTAGTTTCTTACTCATAGTCATGGTGGGGCTAATGAGGCTCCCGAGCCTACGAGAAACATTTGACATGGGTTTCAAATGGCAAGAAAGATGATAATTATGGAAGCACATGATAGGTAGGATCTAACACATAAGTTATGCAAATGATGGATTAGAACAAGGTTAAACATCACAACTTGGTGGGTTTGATCCTAAGGTGAATTCAAGTGGAAAAATGTTTAAATGCATCATAATTGAGGGGGATCCTAAACCTATATACAAGATTCAAAATATACTTGACCATACTGAATAATGTGTAAAGCATGATCACTAAGCAACTAGGAATCCAACTCAATATCCTGCACCCAAGAAGCAATGATACCTAGATCATATCTCGAAAATCCAAAGCAAGAGATATATTAAGAGTTACAAGGACATGAATATTTTCAACCTTGCTATCTTCAACCATTTCCATTTCAATGGTGGGTTCTACTAGTGAAGAATAATCACCACCATAATCTAACGATCAAGTATAGATATTGGATACAGAAGCTAAACTTGAGGATCTATGACCAAAGAAGTCAAACTCATAAATAAAATCTAAGGATCTATGATCAATGAAGAATCCAAAGAATTAAAAATTTCCACATATGAGGATCTACAATTAGAGGGATTGGACTCAAAATGAAAATCATAGCTAGAGTCAATTACAAATGGGTCCAACCTAGGGAGATTGTCTTTGGAAAGGATGGAAATATCTGAAGGAAATTCAAAACCAATTATAGCCTCTAGGAGAGCTTCATCCGAGGGAAGAACATCATCTCAAAGAGAATATATGTTGAAACATTCACTCGGACTAACAAGGGGAAAATAAGCTCCAAATCCCTCATTAGATAAAATACCTAGTTAATTGTCAAGAGCATGTCCCAAGACAGAAAGTATGACTACAAAACATAGAGACACCAATATTATTTTCCAAAATTCACAAGATATATTATTAAATGCATAAAGGAAAGAGAGGAAAGTACTTATGATCATGCAGTGAATCCCTTGACCCTTGTGATCAATTTGGGCAACAAGATTCTAATAGAATATCCTTTTCAACAGCTACACACAAGTCAAGAAAACAAAACCTTTCTCAAACCCAATTAAGCATAATGATAAAATAACATAACCTTATAGAACAATAATTGTAACTAGTGCTAGGATATTTAGTTTAATCCACAATTCATACATTCAAACACATATTAACATTTTATGAATGCACAGTGAATTTTTCGGGGTGGGGGAGATAAGAGAGATATTTATATTAATAATTTAGATGTAAAAAACATAATGTTTTTCAATTGGGTGTAGCACAAGTGGTTGTGATGAAAATTTGTTACCCTCCATATTCGGGTTCAAATCCTACTTTGTGACATGCTTTCTCATAGTGAGCCGATTTTGGATGATATATATATGATCTCTTCATGAGTTGTTGACTTGGCCTTGTGCCCTGAAGAATCGAGGTTTTACCTTGTGTAACATCCTCGAAATGATGGGAAGTGCATGAGAGGTTTCCTATTATACACACACAACAAAATGTATATGTGACCTTTGTTTCTAGTGCCTTTGTCACTCAAGTTTGGGTTCCTCCAACCAAAACCACTTATCCAACTCAACTTTGTCAAGGATCTTGACCTTACTTTGACAGGGACATCAAGGGATGATTTAGACCCAAAAAAACATAGGATAAATCTTATAGAAACAGGGGGTTCTATTCAAAGATATAACATAAAAGCTAAGGATGTCAGATCTCATGACAATTCTTTAGCATATATGTGTAATGGTCTGGTCTAGTTCCCTTGCCTCCAACTTAGAACTATATTTATATGTGTATGAAGTAGTTCTGGTTGTTGGGGCTCAAGATTCGAGTCAGACATGTGTATGAACCCCATGATATTCGCCTAGGACCATGTATTTTGTGCAATTTTTATTTTTTAAATCCATTTTGAGGGCACTTATGGGTTGTTAAAGAGAAACATGCAAGCTAGTTGTGGGTTGCATGAAAGAAATTGGTGAGCACAAACCAAAAGGCTCATAAAATTTGTGGAATGAGATACAATTCATCAAGTAAATCTATACAAATGGCTTGGCTCAACTGATATGGTAAAGGGTGACCAAATATAGCTATAACATTTCACAACAAAGTTTCAAACCAATACCAATTTTTTTGTTGCCACCCATTTTTACTACTTATCATGTACACCAACAATGGGGCTCCACTAGGAAAAAAATCCTAGTCGGACATATCTCTTTAGAAATTGGTGATTACTTCTATTTAGTTCAAAACTATTGGCACTTTTCTGATTCAGAGTATTTGGAAGGTTTGGGAGGCCATGAGCCTTATTTTGTCTTAGAGATTTCTTTCCTTTTGATCATGTTTATATTTCAATGATCATTGCATTTGGTGGTCCCATTTGGTTTAGAATGATGAGAAACTATTGGCCAGAACTCCTTGGTTCTTTGACTTACAATTCCACATAAGGGGTATTCAAGCAGCCAATGATTGGTTAAATGGTGAAGAAAGGGATTGGATTCCATGTCTAGAGCTCAAGCTAAAGTTCAAACTAGTGAACCTTGATAACATTAGAAGTTTAGGTCATGATATTGGATGATATCTTGATCTAAAATGGATTTGGTTCTTGGATCTAATTTTCATGCCAAAACCTCAAGGTGAGTTAAATTTGCAAAAGTCACCAAAAGAGCATGGGAAGACATTATAGAAGACACAAGCACACTCTAGAACACATACTTGTTGCATTTATCTCGAATGCAAGATGTTCATGGTTGCTATAGAAGAGGGAAGTGACCATGCTGCAAGTTGTTGTAGATCTCCTAATGCAATAAAAATGCATAAAATCCCAAAATACACAATTATTATAGAAGTTGAAAGATTGTTGTAGGAGCATGAAAGTGTTAAAACCAGTTTGGTATTTTTGGCATTAGAAAGCCATACAAAGTCCAATGTGGAATAAATTGTTGGGCATTTTGATCCATGTTTGCACACGTCCTTCTTAATGTTAGGGAGTTTAGACCCAGGGTTCATCTAGAGTTTTCCAACAAAACCCCCAGAGCATCGACATATCAATCATCGACCAATGTAGAGGAAGGTCTCACCTGAGATGCAGAGAAGATCACATAGACCATAAGGTCTTTTGACAAGGATGGAGGCTAAACATACGAAGGGTCATTGGGATTGGCATCCATGCAGCTCGTATCTGACAAATTATTAGGACTAAAAAGTAAAACAATACACATACATATTCAACTCATACATGATAAACACAGATTTGGATCAGAATTGTCTCTTCTTTATTACTAGAGCCATTTCATCACAACATAGGTATACATTGCACAAAACATCTCTCTCTCTCTCTCTCTCTCTCTCTCTATATATATATATATATATATATATATATATATATATATGACAACCATAGAATTTCATATCTTCTCTATATAAATCCTTAGAATTACAACACATTGCGCAATGCGCYTTGTCTCAAAACTCATACCTATAACAAACACATAAGTATATTCAAAATCATTACAATATTACAAAAGGATTAGACTGAGGTTAATACCAAGGACTCAATGAATCTCTTCTTCTCAATATCTAGCTAGCCTCATTTCTGATATCACTGCTTACTTTTATAGCTTTCTTTGTTCGGAAGCCCTTTCTCTTTCTACTCTGCTCCACTCGCTTAACTGAAAAAATTGTCTTGCATGCTTCTGGAATCTGCCTGTAGTCCATGTAACCTTCAGGAATTGGGGCGATATTAACTACCCTCTCAATTCATCTTTTGTCAGCTCCATGATCCCTTATGTTGTTGGCAATAATCATTCAAGAGGATTTCCTGATGATTATTTTCTTGATTCTGACATGTGTCTTCTTGATTTTTGGTGCGCATCAAAATTGGTACCAACATGCGTTCAATAATATTTTAGGCATGTTTTGTTCTATCAAAACTTGGTTTGATGTGCACTCTTTGTTATTCCTCATGCATTTCCTTAGGCATGCACAAAACTGTGGAATGAGCATGCACAACTTCGTTTGTGCACGTGCACAAAACTGAACCCAAAAATTTGGGTGCCAATAGGCCCCCACCACTATTATTTGGCTCATCCTCGATCCAACTTATTTATGGAATGGCTGCCTATTTTTCCATCAATTCATAGAATCCTTAGAATTCGTGTCATAAGACTTGACACTCCTCCAGCTTAACTCTCCATCTGTAGTGGGGTTGATGTAGTCCTCCATACATCCTATGATCTTATAAATGTTCTCAATGACTAAGCTCCACACATCCTCATCCATGGGTTCATTATACCGATCACCTTCATATGGATCTAGTGGCGCAACCACATGCAGGGTGTCTGTTTCAAAGGACATCTGCCTCTTCTTCAAGTTTAACACCACATTATTATCAAAGGCACAATCAATGCCTTGTAATGTAGGATATGGATCATATTCATCCATAATATCGATGACCTCAAAGTTGGCCTTTGTTTTAATTCCTTCTATGTTTACTTCCACTTGTTATAGACAACCTATTGGATAGATCTTGTATTGATTATCCAAGTGGAGTTGGATAGGCGACTAGACCAACTTCAGTTTCCCCATCACCTCCCAATATTTCTTCAGCAAAATATTCATGTTGCACCCCAGATCCAACATGACACCATCCATGTCATAACCACCAAGCTCTTATGTCATCTTAAATTCTCAGCCAGTGCGCTTTTGCTTGTTGACCTGGCATACATCTCTTTCTGGCAGTGGAACAGATATGGAAACCTCCACTCCTTGTTCTTTCATGCAAGTAGCTAACATCTTAGTCAACTTACTTGTAGCTTCTAGATCATTCAACAATTGCAAACAACAATGAAAGAAAGAACTTAATTGGTTTTCATATTCTTCCTTGCAACCCATTTCATGTAAAACTTTTGCACCTGCTACACATTGCAATTCCTCCTTGCATTGTTCTTCATAGGCCTTATGCTCAACATATCGCAACTCAGTCTGTCTGTGAGCCTCCTCTATTAATTGTTGTGTCGTGTGTTGGACTTCTTCGTGCACGTGATCCTCCTCCAATGATCTTTACATCGCGCATTGCAATTCCTCACGTGCATGGGCCTCTTCTAGTGACCTTTGCATCGCCTGTTGCACTTCTTCATGGATCTAAGCTTCTTCTAGTGACCTTTGTGTCACCCTCTACACTTATTCTCGGATCCAAGCCTCCTCGAGTGACCTCTGAGTCGCGCGCTGCATCTCCTCGTGCGCTTTTTCTTCTTCTAGTACTCTTTGTGCATTGTGAAAAAAAACTTTTTTTGTTGGGAAACATCAAAATTTGGAGGCGGCTAAGGTGCCTTCCTTATCTTTCCATCTGGATTTTGACCCGAGCCTTCACCATGATCAAAGTCTGCTCCTATCTTCGCCCCTCTATGGGTTACTACCCATAAATCAACCTCCTTGTTCTTCTTCTTCTTCTTGTGTGGCTCCGCATGCACCATGTTATAATTGGTCTTCTTGTCGTCCCACTTCTTCAATAAGTTAAGACAGTATTTGGTGGCATGCTCAGGACTATAACAATATGCACTGAGCATGTGTGGTTTGGTACAAAATCATGAGACATGACCAATCTCACCGCAATTAAAACATGTGGGGGGTCTGCCTCCCCTTCCTCCATATTCCCGGTCACGATCACGCCCATATTCACCCCAAGGACCTCCTTGGTAACCGCCTCTTTTTGTTCCACTACGCTCACCACCTTTTGTCTCCTCCTGTACCTAGAATGCATCACGGTTATTATCTTGCATTAAATGGAGTGAACGACAACTATTGAAATCATGCCCGATGGATTTAGAAAACTTGCAGAATAGAGTGTGAGTGATCATCTGGTACTTCTGCAAGGTTAGGAAGCTGGGTGGAACATGGCCCCATTGTTTGCATATTTCACACCATTATGTCTGCCCAAATGGAAATGGATTGGGTGTGCCCATTGCCACATAATTTGGCAAGATAGGGAATTCATCTCTCTGATTCCCTTCTGAGGGACAAGTGGTACACCATACATGCTCACACACGTCCTTCATCTTACCCATATCCTGTAGTTGCATCATCAAGTTGGCTAATTGCGACTACACCTGTGTCAAACCTGCCAACTTCTTTGCCTCTCCTAGTGTATCTTCTAGACACATGAAAATCTCTACCACCTCTACTTGAGTCATCACCTTTTGCTGGGTGAGCGACAATCAGATATGGGGAAGTAACCCTGCAATAAACCATTCCCTATGTTGCATGTCATGGATTTGGAACACCAACCTATCCAACAAGATTTTAAACCGCTGGTCATAATCCCATACGATCTCGCCTTTCATCTGTGATACATTTGGGTTCTCACTTAGGTTTATGGAAATCCCTAAGTAGATCCTACTTAATATCATCCAAGGACCTCGCCTATACCGTTGGCGCAATAACATTATACTTCATATACCACGTCAAGGTTATGTCCTTGAACGTGGTCTCCAACTGCGTGATTTTGGATGCTTCGTCTATGATTCTCTTCACAAACTAGATTTCTTCACATATAAACTAGTGTTTCTCCACATCACCCTTACTCGTTCCATGGAACACGAGTAGTCTCAGTGTATTGTCTTTATTTTCTATCTTCAAAATCGAGCTAATTCCCCTTCTCTGATTGTTAGGGGCATGATTTTTCCACACCACTATTCCTAGGGGTAAAGTATTGTTGACTTCACCTTCTTCTTCACTTGTCTCTTCTTCTTCTTATTCTCTTTCTTCTACTCCAATATCTTCACTATCTGTTGTGTTTCATTCTTGATTAAAAATGTGCAAGGGGGGTGGTACAAAGGGGGGGTAAGTCCATATTTTTCTGAAACTTTTTGCGAGGTGACCCAGAGAGTTTTTTACTTGCAACCATGCAAGTCCATATACTATTGTCAATTTGTCTCCCCCACCACTAGGGGAGCCTCCATCTTTCTCTTCTTCCGGCGCACCATCACACTGTGCTCTACCTTCATGTCCTAACTATGCACCCAAAATGTGCGCTCTATATTTTGTGCCGACCCGCGCACTACAAATATGTGTTGTGTCTCCTAATCCGATATGTGCAAAGCCACTTTGTGTGCAATGATCCTCTTCGAACAATGCACCACTGCTTCGGGCACCATCCTCTCTTCTTATCAATGCACCACTGCTCTGCACTTCATCTTCTTCTAAGGTTACGAAACTTCGCAACAACTAAGGGTGCGAACTTCATCACCTATGCATGAACTAGTATCACCATTGGTATCCCTAGTGGATGCCATATCCTCTATGCCACACCTCTTTGCGAGCCTATCCTCGTCTGTGCTCCACTCTGGCACAACATACTCTCCAACAATACCACCTGGTGCATTTTCTTTTCTCTTCATATTGGACCTGACCCCTCATCGCGCACCCCTAGCTAATTCTTTTCCACCTTTCTTTTCTGCTCTTCATCTTACCTTAACTCTTCTTATGTAACTCTCGACTCTTTTTCTCCTCTACTCCTCTGGGTGCATTCCACACCTCACCTCATCTCAACAATTTCTAGATCCTTCTCAATGTACCCAACTTCTCTCTGACTTTCCCTCATCTTTGCAACGCCCCCATGTTAGGGGAGTTTACTCAGATGTTCGATTGAGCTCCATGTGCATCAACCCTTTCTGCACGAACATCGATTTTATCTAAAGTGGAAGTTCCTCTAACATCCGCTTTCTCGGTCCTTCTACAAGCTTTCTTTCATTCTTGCTGAAAGAGTCAATGTATTCCACAACGAGTTCAACAATGTAGCCTTATTTTGCTCAAGAAAACCAGAAATTGATAGCCTGAGTCCACTTTTTATCCAACACTTTTCGTTCTTCAAGCTTGGCTTGATCCCAAACCATTAGTGCCAACGACCACATAGAAGAATTGGTGGTAGTTTTCATTTTTAGCCATTCAAACAATAAACAAGGAAATTCAACGAAGAAAAGCTCATGCATATCCATGTACAAATACCTATCCTCCCATTGGTTGAAATTCACTCTCAATTCTTGGGTTTCTCGCAGGGAAAACTCATGGAGCTCTTTTGCAGTCAACCAATCTTGAATCTCCTCCCGAGATGGATGCCACCTCATTTCTTGCCTTCATCGTTCCGGACAAGACTTTCAGATCTCGACAATGGAACCATTTATTGGGCATTTTGATCCACACTTGCATGAGTCCTTCTTAATCTTGGGGAGTTTATACCTAGGGTTTGTCCAGAGTTGTCCAACAAAAACCCAAGAGCATTGAGATATCAATCCTCGACCAAGGTCGAGGAAGGTCTCACTCGATATGCATAGAGGATCATAGAGACCATAAGGTATTGTGAAAAGGATGAAGGCTAAACAAACGAAGGGTCATCAGGATTAGCACCCATGCAATTCATATCTGAAAAATTATTAGGACTAAGAAGTAAAACAATACACACACATATTCAACTCATACATGATAAACATAGATTGGATTAGAACTGTCACATCTTTATTACTAGATCCATTCCATCACAACAAAGGTATACATTGTGTAAAACAGATATACATATATATATATGAAAACCATAGAACTTCATATTTTCGCTATATAAATCCTCAGAATTACAACACATTGCGCAATGTGCCTTGTCTCAAAACTCAGACATATAACATACACATAAGTATATTCAAAAGCATTACAATATTAAAACAGACTCAAAGAGAGCTCAATACTAAGGACTCAATGAATCTCTTCTTCTCAATATCTAGCTAGCCTCATTTCTGATATCACTGCTTCCTTTTATAACTTTCTATGTTGGGGAGCGTTGTCTCTTTCTGCTCTGCTCCACTTGCTCAACTGAAAAAACTATCTTGCACGCTTCTAGAATATTCTTGCAGTCCAAGTATCTACCCTACCAACTCATAGTCAAGAATCATGGTGATCTTAACTGCCCTACCAACTCATCTTTTGTCAGCTCCATGATCCCTTGTGTTGCTGACAGTAATCATTCAAGAGGATTTCCTGATGATTCTTTTCTTGATTCTGGCATGTGTCTTCTTGATTTCCGGTGCACATCAAAACTGGGACTGACGTGTGTTCAATAATATTTTAGGCCTGTTGTGCGCTATCAAAACTCGGTCTGTCATGCACTCTTTGTCATTCCTTGCACATTTCCTAAAGGCGCACGCAAAAAATCATTTGTGCGCACGCGCAAAACTGAACCCAAAACTTTGGGTGCCAACATAAATCTGGACTGTGGTGATTTAGAAACAATAGACACATGCCCACCAAAAATCAATCCAAAATTCATTTCTTTACTCCTAAAAAGCATGAATTGGTGGTATTGATAATTTGGCCATAACTCGACCATACAATGTTTGTTCATAGTGAAATTTTGATAGCAAGAAAATGACAACTATCTCCACATGTCCACTAAATTTTATAATTAGAATTGTCCATTTCATCCCCCGATAGGTGAAAATAAAGTTGGGTCCCTTGGTTGGAAAGTGGATGGGAACCTCTTGCCATTCTTGGAGGAAAAATGTTTTGCATATCTCCCCAGGAAACATAAAAGAATTGGGGGGTGATTGTGAATGATCATTTGAGTTGAGAAAAGGAAAAGAATGGTATTTGAAGGCCCTATGGTGGAAAAAGAAAAAGGCAGGGTAACAAAGGAATTTTTTGAGCAAGAATAATTCAATCAGATTGAGGGAGTGCTCCAAAGACTTAATGGACATAAGAATGCTTGTCCATGGTGGAGTTAAATTGTGTCATAGATAAGTAAAGGCAGAGATACAAGGGAAGCCATTTATTTCCCCCCAGTTCCTTAGCCTTCATATAGAAGGTTTTATTAAAGAGGATGGAAGAGGAGACAACGACACAAGCCATATAAATTGTTGAAGAATTCACCGCTGAATCTACTCAAGAAGTTTTTTTGAAGAATCCCATCACTATAGAACACAACATCAAATATAAGTTTGTCTCAAAGATGGAGGATGGAGACTTAGAACATTGAGATTTGCCCACTTTTTGAACTACAAGTCCTGAGCTCTAAAATGGGCATGCAACAATCTCAGAAGGAGAGTATGACCTAGAACACATATGCAAAAGAAGATGGGTTCGATTTAGAAGTGGAAGAGATGGTAGTAGAAGAGGGTTGTTCCAAATACCAAAGAGGATGAAGGTCAAATACATGCTTGTCTTGGGTGGAACAAAGACTACCCCAAAATTGTTGCAACAACATCTATGAAGATGCAGAAGAAGATTAAGAACACCCAACAATCTCCTTTCAAGAGAGTGTAACTCTTGCATGTAAATCCATTATTTCATTAAAAGATGGAGACACCATATTTTGTTGGTTTTCCCAAGATTAAATTTCCAGGGTAATTTCTATGTTATTGTTGTGTGTATAATTA
This sequence comes from Picea engelmannii, assembly GCA_009831015.1. Taxonomy (NCBI): domain Eukaryota; kingdom Viridiplantae; phylum Streptophyta; class Pinopsida; order Pinales; family Pinaceae; genus Picea; species Picea engelmannii. The sequence continues at coordinate 147,986 of ML798237.1, read as the reverse complement.
TTTCCTTTAGTGCTATATTTTGTGCATTTCAATTGCATTCTACAAATTAAAACATAATTTATGCCTAGTGGAATAGGAACATGGATACTTAATAATTATGTATTTTAGTATATGTGTTGGTGAGATGGACAGGCCATATGCCTACTATTTACAGATCATATGGTATCAGAACCAAGTTTGAATATGGGAGGAATATTGTTGGTACCAAGCCCAAGCTTGAGAACACTTGTATCATATTAAAAGCCAAGTTTGAGCTATTAAAAATAATTGTTGGTATCAAGAACCCAAGTTTGAGACACTTGAAGAAAACTTGTGTTAGAGGCTTTATAGGACTCAAGAGCCTAACTTAGAGAGATGTGATCTGAAACGAATCTAGTGCTTGGATCCAGTTTTCATGCCAAAACCTTGGGTTGAGTTAAATACAAAGAAGTCACCAAAAGAGCATGATAAGACATTGTAGAAGTTGAAAGCATGTTTCCAAATGCAAGCTTATTGCTACATTTATCTTGTATGCAAGATGCACATTGTTATTATAGAAGAGTGAAGTGACCATGCTACAAGTTGTTGTAGATCTTGTAATTTAATAAAAATGCATAAAATCCCAAAATACACAATTGCCACATAAGCGCACAGGTTGTTACATAAGTGGGCAAGTGTTAAAATGGGTTGGGTATTTTTGGCATTAGGTAGCCATACGAAGTTGGATATGGGTGAAATTTGAATTGTGGTGAGTTGGCATTGTTACACACATGCCCACCAAAAATAAACCCCAAAATTGTATGTTTACTCCTAAAAAATGTGAATTGGTTGTAGCAATAATTTGGCCATAACTCGATCACACAATGTTTGTTGGCAATGAAATTTTGATGGAAAGAAAAAAAACAACCATCTCCATATGCCCACCAAATTCCAGCATCAAAATCATCCTTTCCATCCTTCAAAAGGTGAAAATATAGTTGGGTTTGTTGGTTGGAAAATGGATGGGAACCTCTTCATATTCTTGGAGGAAAAACATTTTGCATCTCTTCCAAGGAAGAAGAAACAAATTAAAGGAGAAATGTCAATAACCTTTAGATCTAAGTAAAAGGAAAGGAATGGTCTTTAAATGCCCGATGGTAGCTAAAGAAAAAAGTAGGGTACCAAAGGCATTTTCTTTGTAAGAAGAACTTGAGTAGATAGAAGGACTGCTCCAAAGACATAATGAATATAAGAATACTTGTCCATGATAGAGATGAATTGTCTCACAATAAAGAAGAGGTAGAGATATAATGGCATATTCTACTTCCCCTCCTATCCCTTGGCCTTCATATGAAACATTTTATTGAAGAGGATGGAGGAAAAGACAAGGGTGTGAGCCATGAAAACTACTAAAGAATTTGTTGCTCACGATGCTCGAGAAGTTTTGTTGAAGAATCCCATCATTGCAGAACATGACAACAACCAAAAGAATGTTCCAAAGTTAGAGGATGAAGACTCTATACATTGAGGTCAATCCACTTCTAGAACTACAAGTCCCAAGCTCTAAAATGGGCATGCAACAATCTTAGAAGGAGAGTATGACCTAGAACACAAATACATATGAAGGTAGCCTTGGTTCAAAAGTGGAAGAGATGGAAACAACATAAGGCTATTCCAAAGACAAAAGAGGACAGAGGTAAAATATAGGTTTGTCCCACATGGAATGAAGATTGTCCCAGAAGCACGTTGAAGATGTATAAGAAGAGTAAGAACACTCAACCACCTCCTTTCAAGAAAGTGTAACTATTACTTGTAATTCCTCTATTTTATTAAAAGACGAGGACACCATATGACACCATATTGTTTTGGTTTTGCCAAGATTGGGTTTCCAGGGTAATTTCCATGTTATTGTTGTGTGTATGGTTGTTTCCTTCACACTGCATTTTCTACATTTTTAATAATAGTTTGCAAATTAAACACAATTTATGAACATTAGGATATCAAGTAACGATTTTCTTATTGATTCTGCATTTTAGTATCCATGTTGGTGAGATGGAAAAGCCATAGGCCTACTATTTACAAATTATATGGTATCAAAGACAATTTCAAAGATGGAAGAAATCTTATTAGTATTAGGCCCAAGTTCGAGAAAATTTAGATCATATGAAGAACCAATTTTGAGCAATTGGAAAGATGTAATGACCTATACTTTCAATTAAACTAATAAATAATAAATAAATTATCTTAAAATAATAAATAGATAATAATAAATGAAAGTAAAAAGAATAATAATAAATAAATAATAACATGATAATAAAACAACTAAGGAAGTATAAAGGAAGAAAAAGATAAAGATAAGAGAAATTACTAAAAAGGAATAAAAGAAAAACTAAATCAAGAAAAGGTTAAAAACTAAATGATTAATTACTCGATGACAAGTGAAACCTATGCATGGATGGACAATAATATATCTATTTAATGAAGGTGGAGAAGGGAGTGTGACATATTTTGCTTGGGAAATTTGATGGAAAGGATTGGAGGTTGGCATACGTAGTTGATTGAGGGCTCAGTGGGATCTCGGTTGTGATGACTAAGAAGTTGGTTGGGAGGAGAGTCGCCCCACACACTCGGTTGTGGTATGCTGGATAAGATATTGGAGCACAACAATTCTACATTCACAATGTTGTAAGTAAGTTGTTTTCTTCAAATTTCAGGTAATATTCTCCCCATTTGCTCCTTCTTGTGGATTATGTATTTAGAGTTAATGTGTTTTTATTAGATAATGGTTGCAAATTACTATAATTTATGAAATTGGATTTATTGTAGTTGAGACATTACAAAAGGACCGACAATATCGGGAGCCCAAGTTCAAGACGCTTTAAGAAAAATGGTGTTTAGATTTTTTGTAGGACTCAAAGGCCTAAAATAGGGAGGTGTGATTTGAAACGGATTTGGTACTTTGATCCAGTTTTTATGCTAAAACCTTGGGCTTAGTTACGTACATAGAAGTCACTAAAAGAGCATGGGATGACATGGAAAAAGTCGAAGGCATGTTGTGGAGCACATGCATGTTTCTACACTTATGTCAAATTCAAGATGCTCATGGTTTCTATAGAAGAGCCAAGTGACCATGCTACAAGTTGTTGTAGATTTTGTAATGCAATAAAAATGCATAAAATCCCAAAATACATAGTTTCTACCGAAGCACACAGGTTGCTACAAAACAAGGAAATGTTAAAACCAACTTGGTATTTTTGGCATTACAAAGCCATACGAAGTCAGATATGGATGAAGTTTGGGTTATGGCATGTTGGCATCATTACAGACATTCCCACCAAAAAGTAACCTCAAATCCATCCATTTACTCCAAAAAACATGAATTCGTTGTAGCATTAATTTGGTCTTAACTTGGGTGTATGGAGTTTGTTGGTAGTGAAAGTTTAACAAAGAGAAGATGACAACCATCTCCACATGCACACCAAATTTCAACATCATACTTGTCCATTTCATCCCCCAAAAGTGAAAATACAGTTGGGTATGTTGGCTAGAAAATGGATGGGACTCTCTACATTTTGCATCTCTTACAAGGAAGAAGAAATGAATTAGGGGAGGAATGTGAATGGCCTTCAAAGTTGAGAAAATGAAAGGAATGGTATTTAAGGGCTTGATGGCCGCACAAGAAAAAGGTAGGGTAACAAAGACATTTTCCGAGTAAGAAAAACTTGAGCAGAGAGATGGATTTCTCCAAAGGCCGAATTGATGAAAGAATACTTGTTCTTGTTGAAGCTAAACCATCTCACAGTGGAGTAGAGATGTAGATCCAAGGGCACCATTTACTTTCCCCCTTGTCTCTTGACCTTCATACAAAAGATTTTATTAAAGAGGATGGAGGAGGAGACAAGGACATGGGTCATGGAAACTTCTAAAGAATTCACTGTTGAAGCTGCTTAAGAAGTTTTGTTGGAAAAACCCATTGCTAGAAAACATGGGTGAAAGCAAAGGACTATTTCAAATATGTAAGACAAAGACTTAGAAGACCGAGGTTTTTCCACTTTGGGAACTATGAGCCCCAAGCTCTAAAATGGGCATGCAACAATCTCAGAAGGAGAGTACGATCCAAAGAACAAATACAAAATAAGATGTCTTTAGTTCAGAAGTGGAATAGATGGTGGTAGTAGAGGGTTGTTCCGAAGACCAAAGAGGACAAAGGTAGAGTACATGAATCTCCTTAATGGATCAAACACTATCCCAAAAGCACAATAAGAACATCTTTGAAGATGCAAAAGAAGAGTAAGAACATTGAACAATCTCCTTTCAAAAGAGTGTAAGTCTTCCATGTAAATCCTCTATTTTAATAAAATCCAAGACACCATATTTTGTTGGTTTTCCCAAGCATGGGTTTATAGGGTAATTTATGTGTTTAATTGTTTCCTTCAACATTGTGTTTTCTACACTTTAATTACTATCTGCAAATTAAACACAATTAATGTATAATGGAATAACAAACATGAAATTACTTATTAATTTTTCATTTTAGTCTTACAACAATGAAGTATTACATAATAAGAAAGAGCCTTCACGAACTTTGAATACACACCAATTTGTGTGAGCTTGTCCTCATAGATTACAATACATGTGTAGAAGATTCAAGCAAAAATGGTGTATTTATAACAACTACTAGAGTTTTGGGGTGAGCCCACATACAACATGAACAATGATCCACCCATGCCCTCCCATGCCTAGCTAGCTCATTCTTACTGCAACAATAGTAGGTTGTGCCACAAGGCTAGTAAATAGGCTCGTAAGAGGTGGGAACACATGCACAACTAGCCTCCTCTCTCAATGCATAACAACAAATTACCGACTCTGACATTAGCCATCTATGAGGCTCTAAAGTCCCCCAATATGACTAATGATAATTGGGAGCCACTTGTGATTGACATCAATCCTTCACTTGTTGCTTGGGCCAACCCCAAATGATCATGATGAGCCTTAGTCCACTATAGTAAGTGTTTCTTCTTTAGCACTACCCCTTATGATTGTTGTTCCTCTAGACATTTGGTTATTTTGGGCTTAGTTATGGTTGCATGTATATGTATTGGGTACTTTGGCCCAAGCTAACTCGCTTTTTGTTTTTTGCTTAGATTATGCTAGTGCTTATGGATATTGCATGCATGACCCATCTTTTCATATATACAAACTATTTGAATATGATTTTATTAATAGTGAAACAAAGTTTTTTTGTATAAAAAAAGTTGTTGATTCCATTTTGTTGAGTCTATTTGTCTATGTTGCCTCTAAGTGGAGTAAGGGGGTTAGCTCTAGTGCCTACGATGTAAGAATTAGTGAGAGATAGTTTTCATGAACAACATCCTCTCCCATTATAATATTAATGCCATTTTAAAAATGTTTATGTGATTTTTTAGGTCCTCGTCCTTGTGATTGTTGTCTTTATGATGATTTCTTAGTTCCAAGCTTACTAAAAAAGTAGTGACATATCCTTTGATGAAGATTTCATTCCATGTCGTTAACATGATTATTCTCGTTATTGATTTGATGCTAGTTTTTGAGGGTGAATCTATGTTTGATGTGGTAACATCCCCCCTCACCTTGAAATTAGCATTGGTTGTAGTCTTAGTGTCATGCTCAATAGGCTCTCTTTGTTTTGTGGTTGTTATCATCTACAAAATTGCAATATATTACCATAATGACAATCAATATGATGATATTTTGTTCTACATTAATACCTCCTCTTGCCATGTGTGTATGTGTAAGATGTGCTTCTTAGTGAATAGTCACACATAGAGAACAATTGTGAGAAATGTGTGGTTATGAGGCATTCCCTATTGCAAACTATATGTCAATCTAGAAGTTGGCTTTGTGGTGCAAGCCATTATGTTGATGTGATGACATCCTCCCCCATCCTCATACTAACATCATCGACAAGTCTAGTGTCATACCTTGTGGACCCTTTTTAGTTGGTGGATGTTCTATGTGATATTCATAATTACAAGCTATTGCTATAGGTGCATATCCTATGATGAGATTTCATTCCACATTAATACTTTTTCAAAAAGGGAAACAACTCATTCTGTTGAAAACTTGGATGTAAAACACCCTCTTCCTCCTAACACTTAAGTAAGGATGAGGGTGTTGGTACAAATACCAATGTTTAATTACAATTACCTTAAGGCCCAAGCAAGCAAAGTCCCAAGAAATAGTCACATATGTCATAACCTGTGCAAGGGAGGAGCATGCCCTCGAAGATTTGAACTAGGTCATCTTTGTAATAATCACTCCAATTGTTACCATACCACAACTTGACAGAGTTAAAAATTGGTTGGCTTTAAGGGGCATGAAGGTGGGCTTTGATAAACTTATGTGTGTGCACATAGTGCTATGTAGTCTCACACAGTCGACATCTACCTTAAGGATGCGTAAGAGATTTCATGGGAATGGAACCTAGGTTAGTTGTGGAAACTTAAAATTCATCGGTCTTTAGAGGTGCAAAGGTGGGATACGATCTGCTTATGCATGTGCATGTAATTCTATGTAGCCTCGCATGTTTGACCACTACATGCAAGTGCCCCCATGGTTACCTTAAGGTGTACAAAATCCTTCATGGGATTTGGACCTAGGTCACTTGTGAAAAGCTTAAAATTTGTCAGCCTTAAGGGGCACGGGGGTCGATTTTGATCCACTTATGTGGGTAGTGCTATCTAGCCTCACATTATTGATCACTACCTCAAGGGGCCCTCATGGTTACCTCAAGGAGTTGGAAAATCCCTCATGACAATCGAACCTAGGTCACTCATGAAAAACTTAAAATTTGTTGGCCTTAAGAGGCATGGGGCTGGACTTTAATTCACTTAAGTGTGTGTAGGTAGTGCTATGCAATCTCACAACATTCACTCACTACCCCTAGGTGCTTATGAGAATTGAACCTACATCACTAGCAAAAATCTCTTCATTCCTCATCAATAGATCCAACCCTTTTGGGCATTCCATATGAATACTTGTTATCACTGTAGGGACACAACCTATGATGAGATTTCTTTCCACATGAATACTTCCTCTATTATATAATAATAATAATAATAATCTATTTTTAAGTTCACGGCCAAGCCAACACACCAAATTGGTGTATGAGACCCCCTTGTTTGTGGGACAAGGGACCCCCCTCCACTTAGTGATTTGATTGGTAAAGTCTACAAAGGTATACATACCCTACCCCCCTTTGGATTTGAACCTGTGACCTCTTAAGAGGAAACACATGTTCTTAACCATTAGGCCCACTCAGACTATATAATAATCTATTTTTTAAGGTCATGGCCAAGCTAGACACCAAATTGGTGTATGAGACCCCCTTGTTTATGGGACAAGGGACCCCCCTCCACCCAACGATTTGACTGGTAAAGTCTATGGAGGTATACATACCCTACCCCCCTCTGGATTTGAACTTGTGACCTCTTAGGAGGAAACACATGTTCTTAACCATTAGGCCCACTCATGCTGTATTAAACCACACTAAAAGCTTTGCATGTGTATTTTGTTAGGTTTCTTGTTCAAGTAAAATCACTTCACACTATTTTTTTTTTAATGATTTTAATGGTTATAACTATTTTTGCTAATTAAATACTCATTTTGTTGCATGGAAATAAACAAGATGATCTTTACAACTC
>ML798237.1:113035-131442 GCA_009831015.1 Picea engelmannii | reverse complement strand
GTGGGATTGTTCGGTGTGCAGTTGAGGCCTACTGTGATTTACTATGATAATCAGAGTTGTATTAAACTCTCAGAGAATCCAGTTTTTCATGACCGGTCTAAGCATATCGAGATTCGATATCACTTCATCCGTGATTATGTTCAGAGAGGAGCTGTGGAGCTGCAGTACATATCTACAGAGGAGCAGGTTGCAGACATACTCACCAAGGCATTGGGCAGAGGCAAGTTTGTATTTTTCAAGGACAAGCTTGGAGTGGTGAGTAACGCTTTCCTCAGTATGAGGGAATGTTAAATTTTAATTAAATAAAGTACCAAGGCAAGTGTTTCTCTTCCTAGGCGCCTAAGGGGGAGAAAGTGCCTAATGTGGGTCCTAGTCAAATTAATTTGTGAGATGCAAATTAAAAGATAACTTTATGACTAAAGTGAAGGTGAGTGAAGAGATCAAATCTCAGCCACTCATCTAATCTAATCTCAACCGTTAGATTAGAAACCCCCTCACCTTCCCTCATGAGGTCGATTAGGGCAAGAGGGCGCACCCATTGTGGATTGTTGTTGCATTCTTGTTGAGAGAGCAAGAGAGAGGTAGAGTTGGAGAAGAAAGACAGCATTTGCTGAAGGAGAGCATGCATCCCAAGGCAAAGAGTAGACACAGTTTTCAAGGAAGCAGACAACAAGGAAGAACAGGCTGTACCGTACGGATTTCTAGAGGTCGTACAGCATTAAATGTGCACAGAAATTGAGGACAGCAACTGCAGTTTTTGAGAGTATTGGCATGCTTTTCAAGGCTGCTGCACAGCATTTAATTGGCACAGAAATCGACGAAGGAGCTGGGCACGTTTTTTTGGGCAGAGAAAATCGGTACAGTCCGTACTGACATGCACAGAAGTAAAGGGGCCGTACTGTCATAAATTCTGGGCGCATTTTTCTGAGTATTGGCACATTTTTTCAAGGCATTTATACTGCTGGATTTTCCGTACAGTCTTGGCAGATTTTGGGCACACATTTCGAGGACAGTCCGTACAACATTTATTGCTGGGACAGCCGTACAGTGTACGAATTTCTGGGACAGAAATTGGGAAGCTTTTCCGGACAGTTCTGAAGGCATCTTTGCTGAGCAAGAAGACTGAGATAAGTTTGTGTTTTAATTTCTGAAGATGAATATGCTGTAAAAGAATTTCTCAGAAGCCCATAAATAATAAAAAGCCCTCTCTCATTGGTTTTCCCCTTGTGGGTTTTTCTAGGGTCGAAGTTAGACCAAAAATCTGTCTATAAATTTTCTGAGTTTTGCATTCTGCTGATATTTTATTTCTGCGTTGAAAACGATGTTCAGAATCCTCATGTTTCAGTTCTGAAGTTTATTTTCTGCTAAGTTTTTATATGCTGAAACTGGGTTTGGGCATTTAACTTTGGTTGAAAATCAGCGAGACTGAAACTGGGTTGGGGTCTGAAATTTTAACAATCTCCGGGCTCCTTTTCTGCTGCCTCTTCTATGGTGTCCTTAACCTCTTGAAGCTTTTATCAAAGGGAATGTTTTGGTCCTTTTTGGTCCTCTTTCTTGTATTGGAGCTGGTAAGCATTTCTAAGGTGCCATGAAAGTTGCTCAAGTCCCAGATGCCAAAGGTGGTGGGGCTCACATCTTCTAAGGTTTGCAGATCCTTCTGGAAGGTTCTTGTGATTGTTGTGTTTAGATACCTCTCTTGTCTCAGACAGCACCAACTGGGCAGTGTTCAAGCTTGCAGCCAAATTTCTTCTTTGTCAAAGAAAACTGCAGAAGTGGAACACGTCTCCAACTCTCAGTCAGCTAAGGCATTGCAGTCCAAAGTTGCTGGTCATAGTCCTCTGCAGAGTCCATACAGTGCCAATACCTCCTCTTCTCAAACAGACTGAACAGAGATCATTCGCCTACCCTACCTATCTCTACCAGTCTCCAGGCCACTAGTAGCCCCCACCCTGTGCTGAGTGAAACCTCCCAAGTAGCAGCTCTCAAAAGTTCTGGCAGAAACCTTCAGTTTGAAAACTAGCCCCTCCAGCAGCTCACGGGTCTCTCCTACTCACAGGTTGTGGCTGGAAGCTCCTTTGCATCTCATTAAGTGTTTCAGGAGGGCTCTTCCTCAGCTTTCAAGCTCAAAATCATTTGGATCTGCATATCCCAACCCTGGCATCCCTTCCAGCTTGTTTTATCTTTTCAAACAGAAGATTTAAATGTTGTTGGCGTTGTATTCTTTATCTTTCAACTAGATTTCCTACTAGATTTTTGAATTTTCCATAACAAAAAATAAATTTGTTATTCCTAAAATAATATGTCGATTCGGGGAAACCCAATTCTTTGGTTCAAACCTTGGCACCTGAACTTCAATCCTGCAGAAGAACTCGAGACTATTCTAGTTTGAGTAAAAGATTTTTAAAATTCCCCCTTCATTTCTGAGATGGTGATATTATTCAAGGATTGGGAACCGCCAGGGAATGTTCTTGGCCAATCAAGATTCCCATGGTGGAGTGTCCTCTTGTGCATAGAATCAGGATAAGATAAGATAATTTTGTTTATGTCAAATGGATGACCACAAAAGTGGGGCAATGGGATATCTCTTGAAATCAACATCAAAGGGCCTTGAGAAGACTTAGACCATGAAAGTTGAGATAGATGGTTTCAGTTGTCCAGACTCTGGAGCATGGAAGTGTTTCTTTTAGATGCAGAAGCTATGTTCACATCTTGCCTCTTCCTGCTGCCTCCTCTAGAAAATTGTTCCTTCTCTGCTAGAGAGATCCTCAGGAGCCAACCAAGAAAAGGTAAAGAAAAGTGGGATGGTGTCCAGAAAGTCTCTTTAGGATACATGAACCCAGTTTCAAATTAAAACAATTAATTTTAGCACATCTCAGATTCCAATCCGGAAACTGAAAAAAATTTGTGCCAAAATACCAGCATGAAATATATCCTAGTAGCAAAAAACCTTATATTGATATGGATGTGGGCTTTTCAGAAGAAGAGAAAGATCAATATTCCTTGGAGGACTCTGAAGATGGAGAAAATATCACTGTTTCTGGTTCTCTATCAAAGATCAAAAAGAAAATAAAGAAATAACTCTCTGGAAAGCATAAGGGCTGGAAAGCGAGAAAACATGGTTTGTAGCAAAAAGTGTATGCATCAATTATGTTGTAGCATTTCTGAAGAATACAAGTTTTTACTTAGAAATTTGAAGAGAAATTTGCAATCAATTAAACAGAAAAATATGTTCCATTGAGGAAATTGACTTTTGTGACCTTTTACTTGTCTGTGGGTTTTATGAATTGTCATCGAAGAGAATTTGAGATTATTGTTATTACTTATTAGACACTAGTGGTATTTGCTCGCATTGATTTGAGCAAGTATCTAACATAGATGTATTTTTTCCAGGTTTGTCATGCTTGGAGATTGAAAGAGATTGGAGGAGATTCCTTACAGTAAAGAAAGGTTTTTTTTAATTTTAAGGAGAATAGAATAAAAATACAATCATCTAGGAGAAAAATCAGGACTAGAGGGAGTCAGTTGGACAGCACTTTTTCAAGAATAGGAGGGAAACTCGCTACAACATACTCTTTAGAGTTTTACTAATGCTCGGATTCAAATGCAAGCTTCTGTTTAAATTGAGTTTCGTTTATGTCCTGCATGTGGAAATTGTTTGCTTGTGTTGTAATAGGATTAGGTTGTTGCAATACTGCTCTACTAGTTGCATGATGCTGTGATATTAGCTTCTCTTTTTTATTTTGATTCCTTAGATGAAAGTGGATAATGCCTCATATACAATACAGTTCAAAATTATCAAAAGGTTGGCCTGTACCTCGTTCTGGGAACAACCAGTTCTTATATGTAAGAATCTATTCTCAACATCATTCCGATTTGGGTTGATTCTGGTAAGTATTAATAGGAAAGATTTGCCACAGAAATGTTAGTGTGTGTGTGTGTGACTTGATGTTGTGAGCTTGACAATTTTTATTAGTGATGAAAATAGTCAAGTGATTAAAAAACCCTCTTATGACATGCATCCATTCATGACAAAAGATTTGATATCTGTTTCTTGTTCTTGTGTCTATTTTGTTTTCACATTTTTTTATCATTTGACCGATAGATTGATCATTATGGGTTCATCAAAAGTATGTAGAGTGGTAGTTGTAATATGTGGAATTGCATACACTTGAAATTTGAGTAAATCTATAAAGGGACAAGTATGATCATTATGGGTTCATCAAAAGTATGTAGAGTGGTAGTTGTAATATGTGGAATTGCATACACTTGAAATTTGAGTAAATCTATAAAGGGACAAGTAAAAATTACATGATTAAATTCGTTTCCTCAAACTATTTATTCTTATGGTTGAGATCATCTTGAATCTTATAGCAATTTTTTTTGTTTGAAGGCCTATTTTTTACCTCAAAATATCTAATGAGTTACTTTTTGGCTTTGCCTTTTGTTAGTCTTCAAAATCACACCAAGTAGAGGGTTGCACGTATTGTGAGAAATTATTATTTATAATACTTTGTTGGGTGTAATGCACGTGCCTTGACAATTGATCAAAACTACCTCTAATTATATATTCATTATGGCTAATACCAACAACATTAAGAAGCTATAGAAACATTTTGCGAACTTTGTTGTGAAGTTATCATAAATCATAACAAGTATAAATGCGTGTTCAATCTATTTGTCAAATATTTGAAAAAACACAAAATATAGACAAAGAGGCAAGAAGAAAAGAAACACTTTTTTTCCTTGTATTTTCAGTTTATCTCATTGTGGGTCCATCAAAAGTATGCATAGTGGGTACTTGTTGGACACAATTAAAATTTCACATCCAATGAGTGTATACACTTGAAATTTAAGTAAACCTATTTGAGTGTATACACGTAAAATTCATAACATTTTTCTTTTAAAGAAAGCTCATTCTAGATTTCAGGATTTCTTTAAAGATTATTCCATTGGTAATTTAAGTAAACCTATTTTGAGTGTATACACGTAAAATTCATAACATTTTTCTTTTAAAGAAAGCTCATTCTAGATTTCAGGATTTCTCTAAAGAAAGCTCATTCTAGATTTCAGGATTTCTCTAAAGATTATTCCACTGGTAATTATAAGCCAACACAACCAATATTAACCCTAGTGGCAAAGAGATAAGTGTACTTGATTGATTAGAGATAACATATAATATTACAACTAACCAATTTACAAGATAACTCATTTCTAGTTTGCTAAACAATCTATCTACTAGAGAGAGTGCCATTGATGGTCATTTTGTTCAAGGTAGAATTTTGTCAAAGACACCTAGAACTTGCACTAAGTCTTAATCAATTCCATTGCTGTTACCTCTGTAACATCCCTCAAATTTGGATATTGTTACCTTTGCAATGATCCTCGAGGATGTTGGTGTTACCCCTGTAACAACCCTCAATTCTACTGCGGTTGTGATTGTTGTAACAACCCACTAAGCAACCCATTAACTTTCCTCAAGCTTCCCTACATACCTGTTGTTGAAGTGGCTATTACAACCCTAAAATCTACCCAAGACTGATGCACATATACATGCTGTAACAACCCCTTTTACTTGGTTGTAACAACCCCTTTACCTGGTTGTAACAGACCTATTCTCCTTGCCCATCACACTTCTTGTCCTTTCAATCAGTCCCACGGACTTTTGCCTAGACTTTGTCCTGTCCACCTCAAGAATAACCTTCTTCCTAGCTGTCCCTGTCCTCAACCAGCATGTCGAGTCGCCCTAGGGTCTGCGACTAGGTTCTCTCTGTTAGGTTGAGCCACCTGTAGGGCTGTACCAGCTAGGTCGAGCCTCCTAGCACCTCTGGCACATTCCTCTCTTGATGCGACTAGGTTGTTCCATCAGGTCAAGCCTCTCCGAGTCCTCGACCTACACTTTCTTGGTTGCCAACTGAGGTGCGAACCTCCTCCTCCTTGTTGCTTCCTTCCCAAACAAACAAAGACTGCAGTAGAAATGAGGCCAATCAACTTCTCTCCATCGCTGGACTGAACTTACCACAAGCTGGACTAAAATCACCAAGCTCCTCCACTTATCACTCCACATAGCGACAATGTTATAATGACATCACTCTTATATTTATGTAAGTCTAGAGGTTAACTTGAGGAGCCCCTTCACAAAGTCAACATCAAATTAGGTCCACGTGGCTGTGAAACCCCATCACAAACCCACAAATCCCATCACTAAGCCCTCAAGCCCTTAACTTCAACCCAAGAGGCTTTTCACCCCAACGAAAGTCCAATTGGGTGCCAATGATGATTCCCACATCCCTGATACCTAGGCCATGTGAAAGTACTTTCCTGAAGTTACAAAAATCAACACTCCATCTTAATAAGGGAGATATTTTCACTCACTCCAATATCTCTTGGGAGTAGGTGTGTCTCCCATACTGGAAGTAGCTATGTCTCCCATACTGGATCCGCTACCACAACTACTCTCCGATCCACCTGATTGGATGCTCCCTCTGTCACTGAAGCAAATCATGTTGTATGGCATGATTTCATCTTGGAAGACACCTTGCTCCTGGAAGCTTCCTGCTTTTGAACATCCTGCTTGGCTATCTCAACCCATGACACCATCATGACAATTTGGAAAATGCTTCTCTCCCATTTGGACCTGAAGGTAGACTCCCTTTCAACGACTAACTCTCCCTCTAAGCCTGTTGACTCCCTCTGAAGTTAGATTCCCTTTGAATACATTGACTCCCTCTGAGTCTACACAACTTTTGGATCTACCTGCTCCTTGTCCACAATTTTAGAATGCTCCTTATTACAACGTAATTGAGAAATACATCTTTTCTCACCAGTCTAGAACTGATTCACTATGATGTTCTTCTGCAAATTATACCGTCTCTTCTCAATCTCGTTCTTGGTGGCTATCTTAGTCACTTCAAATTGACCCGAGGGAATCTTCATTTCTTCTAGCTCGAATCAACCCCTAACATCTTCCTTCCCCCTTCTTTTTATGTTGTTTCTGTCAATTGATTTGTTTCCCCTTCCATTGGGAAGATGAATAGTCATGATTGTTCTCTGTCCATACGTTTTCCAATTTAGTTTTGTTTCCTCTTCCTTCACCAATGTTTTCCACCTGGCACTTAATCTTCATGAGCTACATGGACTGAATTTGGAATCAACATGTTGAGTTGCAGCATAAAAATTCCAGCACAAATCTTGTAACTGGAGTTGCAGCGAGTCACAACATCAATCATGTAGCGTGGAGTCGCAACATAGGAGTTGCAATGAGTTGCAACACCAATCCTATAGCGTGGAGTCACAACATAGGAGTTGCAGCGAGTTGCAACATCAATCCTGTAGTGTGGAGTTGCAACATAGGAGTTACAACATTGTCAATTTTTAACAAGGAGTAACAACATGAGCCACCGAGTAGAGTTGCATCCATCCTTATTCGTCATAAATTAACTTGTGCAGAATTGAAATGTTTTTGGGTGATGCAGTTTTCCCAAAACCAAAGATGCTCTTGCATCAAACACCCTTGGTAAGAAAAACACGAGCTTTCAACGCATGTGGTCATTGTTCTAGAGGATGAAGAGTTTCGCATGCACATTAGTTCTTCTTCAGAAACCCGCGATGCATTCTTAGATCCTCTGTTTTTCCATTTGACCAAATATTCTAGATATTTCTTGTTGTGAGTTTTTCTACCAATCCTTGTGGCCAAAATTTCTTTCACTTCCTCAACTCACTTGACTGATATTTGTTCCCATCTGTCCATAGTACTTTCATCATCACCATTTTCTTCTTCATGGAACTCCTACAGATCAACAACATTGAATGTTGAAGATATATCAAACTTGTCCAGAAGTTCCAACTAGTAAGAATTATCATAAATTTACTTCAAGATTATGCACGATCCTATTTTTTTATACTTAATTTTTTTATAAGCACCTCTAGAAAATCGTTCATTTCTCAAGTGAGTCAAGACTAAATCACATTCTTTAAATATTTTATGTCATCGTTGTAGGGCTGTCCTTTGTTTATACTCGTTATTTTTTTTTTCCGTAGTTTCGGTTTCACCTGCTCATGCAATTCCTGCATAATGTCTGCAAAATCATTGGCATCGACACTCCTTTTATCTCCTAGATCTGGTAAATCAGATAAATATACCACCCCTTTAGGTGACCTGCCATAAACAATTTGGAATGGGCTCTTTCATGTAGATCTGTTCATTGAATCGTTGTAAGCGAATTCAACTTGTGCCAAAACTGAATCCCATTGTCTAGGATTTTTGCCACTCAAACTTCTCAACAAGTTTCCTAAACTTCGGTTCACCACCTCGGTCTGCCCATTTGTTTGGGGATGATAGGATGAATTATATAGCAACTTAGAACCCAACTTTTTCCAAAGTGTCATCCAAAAGTGACCAAGAAATATTGTGTCTCAGTCTAAAGTAATACTTCTCGCTAGGCCATGTAATCGTACCACTTCTATGAAAAACAAGGAAACCACTTCACTACCATCACTTGTTTTCTTACATGCTACAAAATGTGCCATTTTTTAAAACCGATCTACTACTACCATCACGAAATCATACTTCCTCCGTGTCATAAGTAGTCTCGAAACAAAATCCATGCGTACATCTTCCCATGGTCTTTCAGGGACTGATAATGGAGTGTAAAGTCTTGTATTATGACTTATACCTTTAGCTAATTGACAAAATCTACAACACTCAACAAATTTCCTGACATATTTGTTGATGCTGGGCCAAAAGTACCATTCTTTCACCAATAATGTGGTTTTGTCCATGCCGCAATGTCCTTCTAAACTGCCACTGTGTAACTCTCTAATGAGGTTCAACCGTATTGAACTTTGTGGAATACATAACTGTTGGTTCTTAAACAAGAATCCTTCTTGAATGTGGTACTCTAAGAATGGTGTTCGGTCCATACTCCATGGTTCTCTGCATGCCTTCCAAGCCTCTACAAAATCTGCCTCCTCTTCATACAACCCATTCACACATTCCAAACTTACCACTACAACTGACATGGTGTTTAACAATACTGTCCTCTGACTCAATGCATCAACAACCTTGTTTGACTTCCTTGACCTGTGTTTCAAAACAAACAAATAACTTTGTAAAAATTATCCATTTAGAATGTTTATGATTCGATTTACCTTAACTATTAGTGTACTGCAATGCCTCGTTGTCAGTAAACAAACAAACTCCTTTGGAAGCAAGTAATGTCGCCACTTTTTTAGGGCTTGAATGATAGCATAAAATTCTTGATCATAAAAAGAGTATTTCTTCTTCGTTTCATTCAACTTTAACTGAAAAAGACTATCGATCTACCTTTTTGGCTCATAACTACTCCAATTGTTGTCCCACTTGCATCACTGTTTACTTGAAATAGCTTATTGAAATCTAGAAGTGCCAATACTGGTTGTTCTGTCACCTTTTTTTTTTTTCAAATATTCAAATAACTTTGTTGTTGTTGTTTTCCAATGAAATGTGTCTTTCTTCACGCATTCAGTGAGAGGTGCACAAATATGACTGAAATTTCGAATGAACTTTCTATAGAAACTCACCCATCCATGGAAACTCCGCATGTCAAAAGTGCATTTAGGGGTCTGCCAATCCAATATTGCTTTTAACTTCTCGGGATCTATCTTTAAACCTTCTTTGGAAACAACAAAACCCAAGTATACAAGCTCCTTTTGTAAAAATGTACACTTCTTCAGATTTATCAACAATGCCTCTTCTTTCAATCATTGTAACACATCCTTCACGTGCTCTAGATGCTCCTCTTTGCTCCTGCTGAAAATCAGAATGTCATCTAAATATACGACAATTTTTTTTCCCAAAAAAGGTCTTAAAACTTCGTTCATTAGCCTCATGAATGTGCTAGGTGCATTATTTAAACCAAAGGGAATAACTAACCACCCGAACAACCCATCTTTTGTCTTGAAAGTCGTCTTCCATTCATCACCTTCCCTTATTCGGATTTGATGATAACCACTCTTCAAATAAATCTTCGTGAAGTACTCAGCGCCACTCAGATAGTGCATGAGATCATCCATTCTCAGTAAAGAAAACTTGTACCTAATGGTAATTTTATTAATAGCCCGCGAATCTGTACATATCCACCACTCACCATTATTTTTCGATGTCAAAACTACTGGTACTACACAAGGACTCAAACTTTCTCGAATTAGCCCTTTGTCAAGTAACTCCTATACTTGTTTATTAGCTCTTCACTCTATGTTGGAGTTTTTTGGTAAGGTGATTTATTTGGAAAAATCGACCTTGATATAAGGTTGATTTGGTGTGATATGCTTCTCAATGGAGGTAATCATGCTGGTAAATCATCTACTACAATTTCCTTAAATTATTTCAACAAGTGTTGAATCTTGGCTGATACAAAATTCCCTTTCTTCATCCCCTGAATCCTTTTTGGCATTATAGCTAAACAACAACCACTAGGTTTATGCTCTCTTAGAAATTCCTTAGCAGAACATAACATGATTGGACTGTTGTTGCCATGCATATTCTTGTTGTTATTGTCGTTCATAACTTCACTATTACTGTTGTCTATCCCCCTGTTGTTGTTACTGCCCATATTCTTTTCTAACATAGGTACCAACTTATAATGCTGACCATCCTTGAAAAATTCATATGAATTCTCTATGCCATCATGGAATACCTTTCTATCAAATATGCACGGTCTCTAATACATGACATGCATCCACCTCTATCATGTCGCACAAAAATTGTTCTCTGAAACTTCCACTCTGAGTGAACAAACTCCTTCTGGCTTTGATACCACTTGATGCAACTCATAGACCAGTAGCAATTATAACACCTACGAGACTATGCTCTGCCTTCAGAATGCACAACGAAACTCATATTCAAACACGCAACAAACGATTCATTTACTGTTGTTAAGACTGAAATAGAAGAATTTTAATTACAACCACAATAACACAAACAAGCTATCAATCCTTGTTTTTATTATTCATTTTAGAATGCCCCTTATTACAATGTAATCGTGAAATACATCTTTTCTCACCAGACTAGAACTTGTTCACTATACTGTTCTTCTGCATATTATATCGTCTCTTCTCGATCTCGTTCTTGGTGACTATCTCAATCACTTCAAATTGACCTGAGGGAACCTTCCCTTCTTCTAACTCAAATCAACCTCGACATCTTCATTCCCCCTTCTTTTTATGTTGTTCTTGTTAGTTGATTTGTTTCCCCTTCCGTTGGGAAGATGAATAGTCATGACTGTTTGTTGCCCAAACGTTTTCCAATTTAGCTTCGTTTCCTCTTCCTTCACCAATGATTTCCACTTGGCACTTAATCTTCATGAGCTATGTGCATTGAATTTGGAATCAATACATTGAGTAGCAGCATAAAAATTCCAACACAAGTCCTGTAGCGTGGAGTTGCAACACCGTCAATTTTAATGAGTAACAACCCGAGCTACCGAGTAGAGTTGCAACCATCCATATTCATCCTAAATTAACTTGTATAGAATTGAAATGTTTTTGGGTGATATGGATTTCCGAGAACCAAAGATGCTCCTGCATCAGACACCCTTAGTAAGAAAAAACATGAGCTCCCGACTCATGTGGTCGTTGTTCCAGAGGATGAAAAGTTTCACAGGGTCATTAGTTCTTCTTCGGAAATCCACAATGCATCCTCAGATCCTCTATTTTTCCATTTTACCAAATATTCTAGATATTCCTTGTTGTGAGTTTTTCTACCAATCCTTGTGGCCAAAATTTCTTCCACTTCCTCAACTTGCTTCACTAGTGTTTGTTCCCATCTGTCAAGAGTACTTTCATCATCATCGTTTTCTCCTTCATGAAACTCATACAGATCAACAACATTGAATGTTGGAGATACATCGAACTTGTTCGGAAGTTCCAACTGATAAACATTATAAAAATTTTTATTCAAGATTCTGTACGGTCCTATTTTTTTATAATTAAGTTTGTTATAAGTACCTCTGGGAAATTATTCCTTTTTCAAGTGAGCCATGACTAACTCACCTTATTTATATATTTTATGTCTTCGTTGTAGGTCTGTCCTCTGTTTATACTTGTTATTTCTTTCCTGTAATTTATGCTTCACCTGCTCATGCAATTCTTGCATAATGTCTACAAAATAAGTGGCATCAACACTCTTTTGATCTCCTAGATCCCGTAAATTATTCAAATGTACCACCCCTTTAGGTGACCTACCATAAACAATTTGGAATGGGCTCTTCCCTGTAGATATGTTCACTGAATCGTTGTAAGAGAATTCAAATTGTGCCAACACCAAATCCCACCAGCTAGGATTTTCGCCACTCAAACTTCTCAATAAGTTTCCTAAACTTCGGTTCACCACCTCGGTGTGCCCGTGTTTTTGGGGATGATAGGCCAAACTGTATAACAACTTAGAACCCAACCTTTTCCAAAGTGTCTTCCAAAAGTGACCAAGAAATATCGTGTCTTTGTCTGAAGTAATACTCCTCGGTAGTCCATGTAACCGTCCCACTTCTCTGAAAAACAAGGCAACCACTTCACTAGCATCACTTGTCTTCGTACATGCTACAAAATGTGCCATTTTTGAAAAATGATCTACTACTACCATCACAGAATCATACTTCATTTGTGTCATAGGGAGTCCCAAAAAAAAATCCATTCTTACATCTTCCCATGGTCTTTCAGGTATTGAAAATGGAGTGCAAAGTCTTATATTCTGACTTCTACCCTTGACTAATTGACAAACTCTACAACACTCAACAAATTTACTGACATCTTTGTTGATGTTGGGCCAAATGTACCGTTCTTTCACTATTGATGTGGTTTTGTCCATGCCACAATGACCTCCTAAACTGCCACCATGTAACTCTCTAATGAGGTTCAACCATATTGAATTCTGTAGAATACATAATTGTTGGTTCTTAAACAAGAAGTCTTCTTGAATGTGGTACTCTAAGAATGGTGTTTCATCCATACTCCATGGTTCTATGCATGCCTTCCAAGCCTCTGCAAAATTTGCATCCTCTTCATACAATCCTTTTAAACATTCCAAACTTACCACTGCAACTGACATGGTTTTTATCAATATTGTCTTCCGACTCAGTGCATCAACAACCTTGTTTGAATTCCCTAACCTATGTTTCAAAACAAACGTATAAATTTGTAAAAATTCTACCCATTTAGAATGTTTTTGATTCAATTTACCTTGGTTTTTAATCTACTGCAACACCTTGTGGTCAATAAACAAAACAAACTCCTTTGGATGCCAAAAGGAATCACAACATAGGAGTTGCAACACAAATCCTGTAGCCTGGAGTCGTAGCATAGGAATTGCAACGAGTTGCAACACTTTCAATTTTTAACAAGGAGTAACAACACAATTATTACTTGTACAAATAAGGAGTAACTCCTTATTTGTCCTAAATTAATTTGTACATAATTGAAATGTTTTTGGGTGATGCAGATTGCCCAGGACCAAAGATGTTCCTGCATCAGGTTCCCACTGTATAAGAACCATGCAATCCTCCAAGGAAAGCATCTTTCTTACCCAATTCACGACAATCCAATGAACTTCTTCCCAAGTCCATCATCCAAGTCACAAGACTCTCTGTGTCTACGCACACATTGCAACTGAACATGTGTCCCCTCTTTGAACATTGCCGAGCTGCGGATGGACATTTAGTCTAATCCACTCTAGATCTACGCAACTCATCTCTGCAAGTGTCCTCATCCTCCTGGGTCAAATACCTCATACATTGTCGTACCTCGACAATGTGAAACTCTCCATCCTGATGAAGACTCTATCTCGTCAACCTGCCATCCACACGAAGCTATCTCGTCCCTGCCAAAGCACCTGAGCTACACCCATCGCAACTCACTATGACAAGTCACCAAAAGTCCATCCTTGGAGTTGGAAACCATCCACACAACATACTGCTGCGAACCAAGCTCTATGCCAATCCAATAGAAGTCTCAACTTGCCACACCACCGAGCTGCAATAGTCCACAACTCCTCATTTGGACAGTCTGCTCCATGTCTCAAAGAAGAGACTATATAACCTGCTGCTACTTGTAGCAGTCACTGGAACTCCAACTCAGAGATAACTTCTCAACATTGCTACAGATCCCTCTGAGAGTTGTCACTTTCGTAAATAACTCAGATCCAACTGCCCTTCTCATAACCTCAAGCTCTGATTCCATGTTAGATTTTAACCGCACCTCAGGTCTGGTCTATGTCTTCTTCAATTATACACAAATTTACTATTTGAACTATAAGCATAAACACACCGATATGCCTAACTACTTAGCACAATGAAAAATAGATCAACAATTGAATCATACACATATACACAAGCATTTAATGCTTGAATCCAATGTTCTTAAACCAAGAACCAATGGGATCCTGTACCAGGGAAAATGGCCAAATTCTTTACAAAAAAAAATACCAACAACACTTACAAAACCTACCTTGGTTTTCGTGCTTAATCCTGGTCACCTTGGCTGACTGTAATAGCCTTGTGACAATTGTACCTGCTGATGTCTTCCTACATTTCATGTACAACTCTGTTGTCATGTCTTGGCTAGATGTACAATCCTTCTTGGCTGCTCCAAAGTTTGACCTTGCCTCTCATGACTAGAGTGGTTGTAACAACCCTTGAGATGGCCTGCTACCACCCTATAATAGTTTCTATTACCGGTTTCTAGTTGTTCCAGTTCTATGGTGTGTTATCATGCTCTAGTGATGCACCTATCTTACGCCAGTTCTGTGGTGCTACTCAGTTGTCTACCCTCACTAGGGTTTGACAAGAAGAAGAGATAAGTATATCTTATCGGGTTTTCTTCATTGTTCGTTTGCTCATGATTAGAGATTGTTCATGGTTGTATTGGAAAGATTCTCTCTAAGAAAATTTGGCTGGGTTTCTCCCTGGGTTTGGGGTTTTCCCAGGATAAATCTTTGTGTCTTCTTGTGTTTGTTTATTTGTTGCTTATATATTTCAGTATATGATTATTGAATGTTAAAAGAAGATAAAAAATCTATGGTAAATCTAATGTTAACGAAACTAATGAAAATCTAACATGGAATCAGAGCATGTTTCCTTCAAAACGATCTAACCACTAGAAGGAAGATCATGAGATTTTCCGCTAAGTTTGTCGTTGCATAAACCTAAAATTCTCAAGATCGTTGAGAACTTATTATAAAGTTGTTGGGACAAATTCCATCATAGATCACCTTTCCTTTCCCTAACACACCTGCTACATCTCTCAGATTGGCTTTCCGTCAAAATTGAATTTTTAGGCTTTTTGACATTTTCCTGGACATTGAATGTTCTGATTTAGATTTCTAAATTTTTCCTGTTCTTGATGTAATGTCTTAGATTAGAAGACAAAGTTGGATGGTTCACTTGTACATAATATGAGGGTGTTTGCAAGAGACATACACTTGACAAAAGGACATTTATCTAAGCAATGACAATAGATCCAAAGGGATCTTAGATCTAGTGCACTAAGAGGAAGCTCAAGAGTTGGAGGAAACAATGATGATGCCTCCTATAGTATAGAACAAATCAAATGATACAAGAAACAACTAGACTCCAGGTCACAAGTGATATCTCTGAGAGGGAGCTGTAATGACGGTTGCAGGAGGCAACATATTAGATGGTCCCTAGTTTGAGACATGGAGCATACTATCTAGAAAAGAAGTTGTATACATGACAATATACATCCATGTACCGAAAAAGAAGAGGATGAAGTCAGATCCTTATGGAAATAAGGGTAATTTTGCGAGTTATAGAGTATCTCGTATGGAGATTGATTGTAAGGAGAAGAAGGCTCCAAAGGATGACTGTACATATTCCTCTAGTTCAGTTGATCACTCTTCAGATCACAAGGAAGAGTCAGTAGAGCCAGAAGGGCCTACCCAGAATAGTTGTAGTGACTAGGAAGAGACTAGCATGGTCCTGTGATACTTTGCAGATATATGGCATTGATGAGCCATATCATGAGGAGGAGAACACAACTCCGCTAGTGGTGATGCAGGTGGCCCCACCAAGTACCATCTCAAAAGGAGGTAGATTTCAGAGGGAGTTAGCCCTCAGGATCCATTAGAGAGGAGAAACCTCCCAATACATGGAGATCAGACTTCAGAGGAGGTCAACAGATGTAGAGGGAGAAGATGGCTCTGAATATTATATAGACTCATAGGGAGTCAAGCTTTAGAGGGAGCATGTAGACTCAAAGTGAGCCTAATCTAAGAGAAATTCAGTTGACTCAAAGGAAGACTAAATCATTTAGAGGAAGTTCCCCCTCATGTTCAAGCGGGAGAGAGAGAGAGATGTCTTCCAGGACTGAAATACAGGTTCCATGAGTTGAGGAGGATAGATCAAAGCTTCAGAGACTTCGAGGAGATATGAGACCTCTTGGGAGGATTCCCTTGTTTCAGTAGAATTTTGTACAGTGACAGAGGAGGCAACCAATCAGAAGGACTGGGATATAGATTTTTCCTCAGTTCATGAGAGAGAAAGAGACCACACAATTTTTCCAGCTATGTGGCACTAATGATGAAGATCATTGATTCAAAAACTTCCACTTATGAGAAAGATGCAAAGTAGCAAGTGTGCAAGGATGCTATGATGATGTGTGGAAATTGGTTCCGGAGGGATGTTAATAGTGAATTTCAAGTGGTTCTACAAGATCAAGCATGTTGTAGATGGAAGCATAGAGAAGTACAAAGCAAGATTTGTGGCTAGAAGATTCTCCCATAAAGATACCTCCCTAACTAAGAGGGAGTGTCAATGTTTTGGTAGTTGCGGGAGGTATTTTTCTCCTAGACAACTTTTCTTAGAGAAGAAGAATATTCCAAGAAGTCAAAGGAAGGCCATTGATTGAAGAACACCCCAGAAAATAATAAAGTGAAATAGAAGACCATAGAAGAGAAGTCGACCCACATAAAATAATAATAAAGTGGAAATATAATTTCCAGGAAGAAAAGTCGGCCCACAAAAATAATAAAGTAAATTTGAAGATTCAAAATAAGAAACGACCCCAGACAGGCGCCCAAATTAGTATAAATACAAGTCTGGGTCAGTTCATTTGTATAGTTAAACAATTCTCCTTCTACAATGCGCACTAGGAAGTTGCAGTGGTTTCACTATTTCTGGTTTCTGGTTCTCTTGGAGAGTGTGCCCCACTTGGGGAAGGATATTCTTGGTGGATATTGGTGATTTCTCTCTTGCGCTACCTCTGGAAGAGTTGCACTAAGTTTGTGTGGTACTGCCCAGTTGCTTCGTGCCAGTTGCATTTACAGTTGTAATTGCACTTACAGTTGTAGTTGTTGTTACCAGTTGCCAGTTGTGTCGGTTTTGTGGTGCGTTATCTCGCTCTAGTGATGCACCTATCCTGCACCACTTCTGTGGTGCTACTCGGTTGTCTACCCTCGCTAGTTTTTGAAAAGAAGAAGAGATAATTATATGTTATCCGAGTTTCTTCATTTTTGGTTTGCTCGTGATTGGAGCTTGTTCATTGTTGTATTGGAAATATTCTCTCTAAGAAAAGTTGGCTGGGTTTTTCCATCGAGTTTGGGGTTTTCCTAGGATAAATATTTATGTATTCTTGTGTTTGTTTATCTGTTGCTTATATATTTCAATATATGATTATTGAATGTTAAAAGAAGATAAAAATGCTATGGTAAATCTAATGTTAACCAAACTAATGAAAATCTAACAATAAAAGTTGTAACAAACCTTTTTACCTGGTTGTAACAAACCTGTTCTCCTTTCCCAACACACTTTTCCTTTCAATCAGTCCAATGGTATTCTACCTAGACTTTGGCCCGTCCACCTCAGAAATATCCTTCTTCCTAGTTGTCCTTGTCCTCAACCAACATGATGAGTCACCCTAGGGTCTATGGCTAGGTTCTCTTTGCTAGGTCGAGCCTCCTATAGGGTTTCACTAGCTAGGTTGAGCCTCGTAGCACTTGTTGCACCTTCCTCCCTTATTGTGGCTAGGTTGTTCCAATAAGTCGAGCCTCTCCTAGACTTCGGCCTGCCCTTTCTTGGCTGCCAACTAAGGTATGAACCTCCTCCTCCTTTCTACCTACCCAAACAAACAAAGACTACAATAGAAATGAGGTCAATCAACCTCTCTCCATGGCTGGAATGAAGTCACCACAAGCTAGAATGAAATCACCAAGCTCCTCCACTTATCAGTCCACACAATGATAATGTCACAATGACATTTTTCTTATATATATAAGTCTAGGGGTTAACTTGAGGAGCCCATTCACAAATTCAACATCAAATTAGGCATACATGTGGGTGTGAAGCCCCATCACCAAGCCCCCAATCCCCCAAATCCAACCCAAGGGGGTTTTCATCCCAATGAAAGTCCAATCGGGTGCCAATAAC
>ML798237.1:62797-92208 GCA_009831015.1 Picea engelmannii | reverse complement strand
GAGAACAAGCCTAGCTTGGGCTTCTATGGGGATACAATCCCATAGGTTGGATGCCAAGGGCCCGCATGTCAGATGAGAAATATCAGACTTGGAAGGCCTTGACGATGACTTGGACGACATAGCCTAACCCCTACATGCCAAATGTTTTTCCTAGGAGAGGAAAAACGTCACTCCTAGAGGCATGATGTCACCTAGGGGGGTAAGGGATTGGTGGTGAGGTGCCACTCATTGAAACATGGTCATTTTGAGGAGAATAAGGTCTTCACCATGAAAAGATTGTCTATATGCTTGACATGTGGCATTTGGAGTCCTACCCATGCTTCTCCAACACCAACGACTTCTTCTAAGTGGAAAAATGTCCCCTAAAGGGGAGACGTCCATGTAAAATTAGGGTTTATTTGTGCAAAATTGAAACTTTAAATGATATTTTTAATATTACTTTGTTAACAGGGGAAATGTTAGGGTTGTTGACCCCTAGTCCCGTGGTTTACCCCTTCATATGTGGACAAGTCACCTTGGTGACATTTTGTATAAATAAGAGATCATAAGATCTCATTTTGACATAACTCTCCCTCGTTGTTAGAAGTATTGGTCTGAAATTTTTGTTATCTTTGGAAAAAAATTCTCTTTAAGATTCTTGTTTATGGTTATCTATTGATGTTATGGTTGATGGGAGTGATGCACTAGCCTTGGAAGGCTTGTCTCTTGCTATTGTGTTGGATTATCTTGGTATTTTTCCTTGAATTGGTATGGTCTTTACTTTCATGCTATCTTTTGTTTCAGGTCAAGTTTATTGTGCTTGGAGCTAGGTGGGAAGTATAAGGGCATACACCCCCACCATAGTCTTCATCATTTTATGCTTCATCTTATTGGTTAAACAAGGGTTTGCTAAGATAAGTATAAGGGCATACACCCTCTTAGCTTAAACCCTAGCTAGAGAAACTTGCCTTGGGAAGTAAAATGGCTTACACCCCTAAGGAGGTAGCTTCTATAGATATATTTTCATGACTCCATTAACCCAATAATTAAGATAACTAGTCATTTATTATTGCATTGGAGAAATAAAATATTGCATTGGGAAACATGATTTTTGGTTATTTTTACTTTTTGCAAAGTGGATTGTATTCCTTGTGCCTTGGGAACCTCACAACCACTAGGGCGTCCCCATCAAGGGGCCACTTATTTTTTTTGTTATAAAATTACATCTTCATCCATTAGGGATGAAGAAACTCTAACTCATTTGCTTGAATAACTCTCTTATCAACCATTGGATTTTGCTCAAAGTTTGCACACTTATCCTTCTTGGTCTAGCACACTTTTTGGAAAAGTTTGAGAGATTTTTAGTGGCTGATTTTCTTTCTATAATACATTGAATTTTACAGCCATAAGGCTTATATAATTTTATGTAGACAAGTGTTTACAATAGTCTTATCTTTTCATGATAGAATATTGGTTTTTGTCTTGAGTTTAGCTAGTCATTTACTAGTCTTTCTCTTTCATTTTCTGCTTGATCTATAGCATTTATCGAACAACTTATAGTACCATATTATTGCTGATATACAATTTTATCTATTTCTGCAAATTAGGGACAAAAATATTAACTTGTTGATCCAAGCTAATATACAACATTGCAAAGTGTTTTTTCTTGTGTCTCGGGCAGGTATTTCACCATTTGTAGGTCACTCATCATACTTGTCAACCCTTGGACCTTCCCAATACTTCATTCCACACATTTCACTCCACTTAGAATTTACCTCTAGGGGATTCATTTCCATCTCTATCCATATCGATCTCATTCCACCTAGGGTCACCAGGATCGCCTCCATAGAGTGACCTAGTCACCCTTGAAGAGCGAGACCACCACATCGAGGTGACATTGGTTGTAGGATTCCCAAGTTTTAGCACTTTCTTTGTGGTTGGGTCAGGATTTTCCCAACCTACAAATTGCACTATAACATTTTGGCGTCATTGTCGGGGAATATTTTGAATCTTCTTCGTACCCTAATGACACTTTGGTAAGTTATCCCGAAGCCTTTATCCCTTAGCTAGCTTGGCGACTCCACCCAAGGGACGTTCCCTTTCCACCCTCCTTGATGAGATCATTTTGAAGCTCATATGGCGACTCCACCTTCCCAGAACCCACTTTTCCCTTATCCTTTTCCATCCCTTGGTGAGACTTGAACTCATCTGGTGACTCCATTGAGGTATTACCCTAAGTAATGGAACCATGGTCTCACGGGACTTACCATGGGAATTCCATAAGGTTTATCCCTCCTTTGATGTTCAGGATATTCCTGGATATCCAAATCATTGCTCCTCGGAGTGGAGGCCAATTTGCCCCAAATTTGACGATGATCCATCTCTCCATGTCGTGAATTATATGAAGTATGCCTCGAGCTTAAATGTGCTACATGAATATGTCATGATGAAAATTTCCGTGTCTTCACTAGAATCAAGTCAAAAGGATTGTCTTTCACACTCATGTGATCCAAAGAGTATCCCTTCTTCTACAAAGTTCATTGAAAAATTTCTCAGCCAATATCAGCCAGGTACTCAAAGTTTGCAAGATGTTTTCCAAGATCTCAAACACACTCTTTGACAAGAAAGTTTTTCAATCGATGATGAGACAATAGATGAAGAAAAGCTTGAAGAGGATCATGATGAAGAAGATCTGGATGAGACATATGATGAAGATGAAGTATTTGATCTTCTACTTGATGAGGACATCCAAACCTCTGCTCCTCCTGCACATCAAGAAGAGAACATGATGATTTATAATCCATTTGAGAACTTTGATGATGCTTTGTTCCATGATTGTGGAAATGAATTAAACTGTTAAAGTTTTTGCTATTATTAGGTTACTTTCAATTTACTCTATAACAATAGCATAGATAGGATCACTGAGAGAAACACAATCAAAAGAGTACAAAGGCATTTATCTTGGGAAACCCTCAAGGGAAAGAAAACCCAACAAAACTTCCTTAATATAGATAGCCAATACAATGCCAAGACAATGAACCAAGCACTACAAAAATTCCTCTCCCAAGGATGCGCCTCTCTCTCTCTTCCTTCTTTCGGCAACTGGTAACTGCAGCTTCCTTCAATACTTGCGCACTAGATGAGTGAGCTGAGTGTATGTCCAAATGAGTCGTTGGCCTCTCTTATTTATACAAACCGACAGGTGCTGAACATGTGTATTTTCTCTGGCAGGGCCAACTTCTCATTCTGGGTGGTTATAACCACTTTAATATATTCTGGGGCCATATTTTCATTTAGCCTATTACAATTAGGGTTTGACCAATCCGCAAAAGGGGATTTGGTCAATTACAATGCCCGACATGATCAATCCACAAAAGGGGATTGATCTAATCAATAATAAATATATTTTATCTTTATTCACAAAAGGGGATAAGAATATTCTTTGTAGTTACATAATATTTTAACACCCCCTCTTAAAAATAAGGATATTCTTTATCTTTTGACAGGTCACCAGATGTCAACATCAATTAGGCAACAACATCCACTGTATAACATCATCAACTGGGAAACATCATCAACTGGATAACATGAGGCATCAATATAATCCACTTGGTCATTTGGCATCATGATCACTCACTAGCATATCTATAAATCATCGGAAGTTTTATTCTCTTTATCTTCGCGCAGAAGATACTCTTTCTTTCTTTCGTTTTCACGCAGAAAATAATTCTTTCTTATCTTCACACATAAGATATCTTATCTTCACACATAATATGTCTTATCTTCACACATAAGATATTCTATGAGTTTTGCCTTTCCTTTTATGTTCTCCCTTCTCTTGTAGTCATATATCTCACCCATCCACTGGGGAGGACTACTACCATAGCTTCACTCCTATTCATCCCACATGAACTAAAGAAGCTAAGATTCTAGCCTGGGAAAGACTAGACTCCATTTCCATGATCCACGCACGATCACGACACAAACCTCAAGAGCCAACTAACCATTCCACATGGTCAAGTTTTGTGTTCCAGGCTACTCCATCCTTGGCCAGAGGAGAGTATATGCCTGCTGCCCCTTGGAGAAACATCCACATTCCTCTCTATGAGGGTGGTCACACCCCTCTCTATGAGGGTATTCTAGCATGTCCCTAGAGTATCCAAAACTCAATACTTGGACAGAGGCCAACCTTGGCAAATTTCTCATTCCCCTTCTCTACGAAGGTCTCTTCTCTTTCTCCTTCTCTACGAAGGTCTAC
Organism: Picea engelmannii; assembly: GCA_009831015.1. Lineage (NCBI taxonomy): Eukaryota > Viridiplantae > Streptophyta > Pinopsida > Pinales > Pinaceae > Picea > Picea engelmannii. The sequence continues at coordinate 87,971 of ML798237.1, read as the reverse complement.
TTGTGGGATTTATCATTCCTTCTCTACGAAGGTCTCTTCCTTCTCTACAAAGGTCTAGCTATGGGATCCAAAAAAAAAAATTTCTCTTGTGGTCCAAAATCTTTCAATAGTATAATACCATGCTACCCATCTGCTGGGCACCATCCATCTACTGGATAACTTTCATCTTGATCAAAATATCTGGGCACCATCCATCTGCTTTCCTAATTGCATCAAATCACGATCTTCTATTTCAAACTCATAGACAACTCCCTCTTGCACCAAACTGATAGTTTCTAATCATCATCCTTGAAGTTCTCTTATGTAATATCATGGGTGCCTTCTTGAGTTCACATATTTCTTTCTTTCTGTCTTCATACTGGATCAACCTGCTCCCTTTGAAATTATAAGAACGGTACTGGAGCAACCTACAGTTACCTACATCTCATCAACTATATCTGAGTATCCATCTTTCTCTTCATCTTGAATATTTTTGCTCTGCATCTTTAGGAGCCTCTTGCTCCTATATAAATATTGGATATTGTCTGGTCTTTACTGACTGTCATCATATCATACATCCTTCTCGTGTTGTCTAACTTCTGCAAGTCACAGGATAAGTTCTTTCTTCCGAGACTTGTAAACTTACTTACAATATGCTTTCTTTGTCACTCTCTTGAGTGATCATACATGAAATAAATATTTTATCTATTTCTTCATCCTCTTCTTTGATAATTCCTTCATAAGTCTGCATAGACACTGAAATAAAACGAGGTTAATTAACATTCTCACAAAAAACTAACTTGTGATGAGAAGGTATTAAAGTAAACAAGATACTAAAAATGAACATGAATACTTATCTTTTGTTTTTGTGTGGGGAGGCTCTACGAAATCCACCATTTGTTATCTTTCTTCAGATAAACTATCTTCAACTTAAAGTACATAATCCTTAATTTCTATTAAAGTTTTCTATGAGAGAGGAGATTCCTCTTCTTCTGCCACTTGTGCTTGATACTTTCTTTTTCCTTTTCCTTGAGGATAGTCATAGGAAAAGTGTCCCAACTTTTGACAGTTGTAGCATCTAATCTTTGAAACATCTTTCATCTTGTCTGGAACTCTTACGGAGTTAGCTTCTTTATTGTTCTTCTTGAAGGAACTTCTTTTTTTATTTTGAGTTGTAAGAGCTTCCTCTTCATCGGCAATTAATCTCTTATGTTGGTCTGCAAGTCTACATTCTTCGTGTGTGCAATCTTCCCATAAGTTATCAAACTTGGGTAACTTGCTTCTTGCACACACTCCTTGTACAAAAGGAATCCAAAATGTTAGAAAACCATTTAGGGTTGTGGTTACAAGCTCCTTGTCACTAATGACATCTCCAATAGCTGCAAGCTGATCTCTGATTTGAGAAACCCTCATAAGGTAGGATGTGACAGATTCTGAGTTTTCCATCTTCATATTACGAAGTTGATTTCTTAAGGTAAGATTCCGGCTAATGTATTTGCTTTCATATAACCTGTTGAGTGCTTCATACATTTGCCTTGTTGTTTGTAGTTTGGATATATGAGGGATCAAGTCATCCTTCACTGAATCTGACACGATTCTCTTTGCTTTCTTTTCATTCTTCTTATGCTCGGTCTTTTTCTCTTCTACATCTGGTTCTGGTACACCCACTGTAACATGTTCTGGGAGATCATTCTCGTCTAGAATCATTTTCAACCTATGCTTCCAAGATCTAAAGTTTCTAGATCCTTCTAGCCTGTATTCTACCCTCATGTTGGTAGCCATTCTTTCTTACAGTAGAAACCCTAGCCCTACGGGCTATAGAAATAATAAAAAAATCAAATTTCTTGGATCTGAAAACTGAACTCACCAAAAGATGCGTCGGACCGAGGTGAGTGTACTGGTATAGTTAGATTTATGAAAATCCAAATTTTGACCCTTGAAACTGGACCAACAGATTTTTGGACTGGTGCTTCTGGTTTTCTGGTACTTTGTGAAAACTAGGGTTTCACTTTCCGGAAGATCTAGCCACTGAAAAAGTGCATCGAAGATGCCAAAGTGTTCCTTGAGGTAGGGCACACCTTTCTAGATGGTTTTGAGGCTAAAAACCTTCTTTAATAAAAATCCCTAATTTTCATGTACGACAACAGTGACATTTTTCTTTTTCCTGTGAAAGATTTTCTTCAGCTTAGCTCTGAAACCATGCTAAAGTTTTTTCTATTATTAGGTTACTTTCAATTTACTAGATAACAATAGCATAAATAGGACCACTGAGAGACACACAATCACAAGAGTACACAAGCATTTATCCTGAGAAACCCTCAAGGGGAAGAAAACCCAGCAAAACTTCCTTAATATAGATAGCCAATACAATGCCAAGACAATGAACCAAGCAACACATAAATTCCTCTCCCAAGGATGCACCTCTCTCTCTCTTCCTTCTTCCGACAACTGGTAACTGTAGCTTCCTTCAATACTTGCGCACTAGATGAGTGAGTTGAGTGTGTGTCCAAATGAGGCACTGGCCTCTCTTATTTATACAAACTGGCAGGTGTTGAACAAGTGTCTTTTCTCTAGCAGGGCCGACTTCTCATTATGGGTGGTTATAACCACTTTAATATATTATGGCTGGGCCGACTTCTCATTCTGGGTGGTTATAACCACTTTAATATATTCTGGGGCCGTCTTTTCATTTAGCCTATTACAATTAGGGTTTGACCAATCCGCAAAAGGAGATTTGGTCAATTACAATGCCCGACATGATCAATCCACAAAAGGGGATTGATCTAATCAATAATAAATATATTTTATCTTTATCCACAAAAGGGGATAAGAATATTCTTTGCAGTTACACAATATTTTAACAAAAAATGCCAAAAGGATATTGATGAAGTTTCTCTTGCAAAAGGCCTGAATGAGACTTTGATATCTGCTTTGCCTTTTGAAGAAAATGAAGTTATCCAGTCTTGTGAGGAAGTGATTAGCTCTTATGGTGTAGATGAATTCATGGAAAAACCCTCAGATATAGTTGATGAACACATTGACAATTTCATACAAGTTGGGAGATGTAGATGGGATGTGGGATGCTTCATTATTGATAGAGACCCCATTTATGACATTGAGGGTATCTCTTAGGTAGAGGGGGTGTCATCATAAGAGGAGTGGTCCTCATATGTAAATGATTCAAATATTTGGTATCTTGGTGATGATATGGTTACAGATTTTTTCTGCCCCTTCGAGGATGACTTGTCACAACATACTCAGTGGTCTTCAATCATCCTTTGGTGCATGCCCTTTTGAGGATGCAGATTTTTTTTACGAGGACTTCCAACCGTTATGCTTATATTTTTAGGAATACTAGGTCGTCACCACCTCAGAGTAGTCAGAGTTTCATTCTTCAAAGTGGAAGTATTTTTCATCTTGTATATTTCCATGGGGATTCACAGGGGAATAGGTGGTGTTTTTCTAGACCTGAGATTGTTCCTTACATCTTACCCTCTTCTCCAAGAGACCATGCAGTATTCTTCTGATCTCTCATTTCCTCTCAATCCTCAACAAACAACAAGTCTTTATGAACAAATAAACATGAGCCTTCGTCTACATATAACAACCCCCTTCATAGATGGATTGATCAGTCTTGTGGCTACACTTTCAAGCGAGATGATCGGGCTGATAGTTTCTATTTCCAGCAGGATTTCCTCCCTCCCACCCATCTTCATGAGTACTATTTCATGATCGATTATATGTGTGTTTATACTCATGATTATTATGTGATTAACTTATCTTTGTTGTATTATATGATTAAGCACAGGGGGATATATTTTGATGAGATGATCAAATGGTTTTACTGGTTGTATGACTTCACCTAACATCATCCAATATGTGATCTTCAAGGCCCCAAGGCCCTAGGTAAGTAGGTAAGTCATTTTGATTCCTTGCATTTTCATCTTGATTTCTCATATTAGTTTAGATGCATTTCATTTTCATTTTTCTCTACTTGCATATTGATTTCATGCTTAGCTTAATTTTTTTTGAAAAAATGTCAAAAATTTTCTTTTCTAGTTTAGTTTTCATTTTAGATTTATATATATATGGATGAAGGGTGATATTACCACCCTAGATGCTCTGATCCCTTTTTCTGAGTTTTTGGCAGGCACAAGTCTACCGGGAGATGTTGCGGTTCTCATTGCACTCTATGATGAGCACATGTCCCCAAGTAGGAGCCATATGTTATCCCCATTTTGTGGATAACTAAGGATATTATGTCTAGAGGCCCTCAGGTTGCAGATACAGAGTGTCGAGAGACTACATGACCAACAATACCCTTTTGCACAGATGGACACCCCTCTCACCACCACAGATGGTCACATATTTTTAGATGGAATCCACCACATCAACTAGCTTATGGAAGGCAGTAAGCAAATAGACAATCAAACAACTTAACCTATTAAAACTTCTTCAGCAAGTAAGCTAATCAAAAATATTCAGCAAGTAAACTCTATTCTTAAAATAAAACTCATAATTACTTCTAATCTGCAAAGGGATATCTTATCCTACTTAATCAAAAACATCATGACAATATTCAAAGATTAATAAAAAACTATTCTTAATCTACAATAACAAGAAACTTCAAATATGATGATTATGTCTTCGGTGCCTTATGACATCACGATGGCATCTGACGATTAATGATAGCTCAAGAGGAATAAATTCAATATTAACTTCTATGGAGAAATGAAAAGTATGAATCAAGCAATCTAACAAGAGCTTAGTCATCATAGAAGAAATATCAACTATACTGAAAATCCATGTGATCTCTCAATTCATATATCAATCATCAATGATAAGAAAACACTGTTCTATTTAATTCAAATGCACTCTTATTCTAACTTAAGCAAATCCACACGATTAGAAACTAGTAATTAAAAGCTTAATTCAAATTCAACTTCTACTTAAAAATTGCTATTCGAATCTAGAACTGAGATCTCATAAATTAAACTAAGTTAAATCCATTATCAAAAACTCAGATTGCAAATTGAAATGCTTGTAAAAACATAATCGAAAACCTACTTCTATCTTAGCATACTACAACAAGATTGATAAGCAAAATAGATTCAGGAAAGCATGACTAAACTGAGAATTAAATTAACAAAACTCGTAACTATTAATCTAATGAAACTCGTAAAAGAAACTCTGTAGTATGTGTTAAATAATACTATGTTCTAACTACTCAGTTTTAACCTGCAAAAAATCACTTTAACATTTAACACATAACAAGGTTAGTAGCTTGCAATCCATTCACTAAAATTTAAAAGACACAACATATTAACAACTATTTCCTACAAGCAATCTGCAAAAAGAAATTTAAACAATTAAATGATGAACAACAAACACACAATAATTAAAATGAAAAAACACATGTAACAGGAAATGAAGCAAACGATAACTACACAACTGAAATATGCAATCTATCTATCTAAGTATTCACCCAGTCCATTGGTGGGCCCCCCAACAGGTCGTGGCTACTCCTCAACAACAAATTGTGAGCTAAATCAACATTGTTCTAGCATTAAATTAAAAAAACGCAATCTAACACAAGTTTGTGGAAATGTCTGAGTTACACAACAAAATCGATTCTAACAATTCTTAGCACTTTGTCTAACCACTACTGTGGTATTTATAATGATTACAATTGAAGAGGTCGACCACTGGAAGGGCCGATCTCCTCTAAAAATGGTAAATTTCATTAAATGCGTGCTAACAGTCTTTAACTTCTAGAAACTAAATGAGCCACTCAACGATTAGCACAACTGCTTAATCCGAGATGTCAAGAGCTCAATAGCTGGAGGCCACGAGGTTGAACAAAACCCATGTCACTGATTCAACCAGTATAGGTCGCCGATATAACAACCGCCAACTTGCCCACGCTCCAAGTGTTGGATGCAGTGCGGGATGAAGTACCGGATTGGGTGTTGGATGGAGTGTCAAACGAGCTACCAGATGGAAAATCGCATGGCGAATTCATCCTGTGACACATAGATCATGCATTAGATTCTTTTAGACATTGAATCAAATCAAATTTAAGTTAAAACCATCGCAAAACATCAATTTCACATACCTGGTATAAAGCTATGACGAATTGATATAAAATCCTTCAAAACTTCTTCAAAATGGTTAAATCCACATATAATACTGGTACAAAAAGGATTCAATCATCATCATAAAACAACCAAATCACGATCCCAACATTACCCCCACACCTAATATTTTGCAGGTCCCACTGCAAACAAAAATGAATTGCCTAATATGACTAGACTTGCTGAGCAGGGAATAGATTAGCTTTAAAAGCTTCTTGCCATGAAGACTTTGTCTTGGCCCTCTTGTGGTGTTTCAATTGTGCACGGAGGCTACGATTGTCATTGTTCATTTGATCAACCAATCATTGGAGGGAATTCACCTTTGCTTGTAGTATTGCATTGTCATGGTGGAGATGTCTATCCATGGTATTCCTCTCTTCCAATTGTTGCAGCAGCTGAACATTTTCCTGATGTAATTTTTCAAAGGTTGGAGTATGATCAGATATCTCAGAGGAGGGCTTGGATCCCTTGAAGGATGTAGAGAGTCTATCAGTTTTGGGATCTGGTGTAGGAATCTGTGAGGTAGGAGTAACAAGGGGCTTATGAGGGGAAATGGGTTCAGATTTTGTTTCTCAATCATCTCCAATTCTTCTGTAGACACTTCCCTAAGTATTTTATGGCGAATTTCGAGATTGGAAGATACTTGGATAGGATTTGAAGTGCTTGGATGTTTTACATTAGACTTCCCACTTGCATTCCAGGTACTTTTTCGAAAAGAACCTCTTTTGAATTGATTAGCTCCTCTCCTATTTGTGGGGACTACAGGGAAATATTTTTGAATTGCCTCTTGTAACTTTTTGGGTGCAGGACCAATAGATATTGAGGGCATTGGGGAGTTACCAATATGATTCTTAGTCTTCTTGCCCGATGAGGCTGCATGGGTATCAACAAGTTTCTTGGTCTTTTGTTCCGGTAGAGGGATAACTTGAGTAGGAGGGTTTGGAGTCTTTGGAGAATGGGGTTTGGATGGAGTAACAGTCCCTAGATCAAGTGTCTTTTTGTTGGTCTTGATTGTAATATGGGGGTTTGAAAATTGATAAATGAACTCATCCCATGTCTTCCCCTGTTTTTCCAACTCGGCTATGAAAAGTAATTTGATGAGGTCGTGGTGGAATAGGTTGTTATGAGGATTGGCCACATTCTTTCGTACTTGGGAATACATCTTCTCAAGACTTTTCAATAAGTAAAAAGGGAAATTCAATGGATTATTGAATTGGAAATGAGCTAATAATCGAAAATGGAAGGCTTTAAAAACAATATATCTACCTTCACAAGTGATAATTCTAGTGATGAATATCAGAGAGTTAATTAACTCATCTTTAATCCACTCCTTGGAGTATCCATTAGCTCCAGAGACATTATGAAACTCAGGTTTGAAGACCCTGTTGTAGCTCGCCCATGGAAACTAGTGGTGTTTGAACCAACGGTCTCCAACTCTTGGAAGATTCGTGGTTGAGGCAATTGATTCCTCAGAGACCAAGAAGGTCAGAGATCCCACGCGCCCCTTTCTTCCATCGAATCCGAGGGTGAATTGAAGAGAAACGTCGTCATCGTGGCCTTGCAGATGATCCAAGAACAGTCCCCACCCTGCGCAAAGGAAGACCTCCCTGCACTGTGTGAACTCGTGGATAGCAAAGAGGTTGGCATAGGAGGACAACTCATATCGTTTGGGCATGGTGACAGTGTGGAGAGTGAACATAGGAGTGGAATTGGACAGAGGAGCGAAATTGGACAGAGGACGAGCAAAATTGGGTAGAGGATGAGCATAATGCAAGAATGAGATAACAATTTAAGCTAACCCTCTTATTTTGAATGTGATGAAGGTGGAGGCGGTTGAATTCGTTGATGAATTCATCACACGCGAGTTGCCATGTGTGAGTATAAGTGCATCAATTTCGAATTCGAAGAGTATCTTTTGGAGGAAATCGTAATTATGAAGGAGTTAGATCAATGTCCAAGTCTTCGACTTGGACATTTGATCATAAAAATTTGTTTAAAAATTGTATCTCAATTGTCATTTAACTATCTCATCATACAACTGAACAACCAAATAAATTCAAACGATTCCTGGTTACCTTAAATCGTGGTCATTTATTGTGTGTATGAACCTCATCTGATCTGTCATATGGAGCATCATCCAGTCATCCATATGGCATCCCATATGGTCTTTCAAATGACACTCCATACGACACTCCATATGGTACTCATGTGCGAAATGAAATTTGTTCATCCTGTAATAGATGTTTTATCCATAGCACTAAATCTTAAACACTTTTGACAATCATAGTGAACAGGAGCAGAGACAAGATAAGAGTGTTTCATTATTACTTGTTTTTCCATCGTGCTCACACATCATAACAATCTGTTGCTCTATATCCCATATTATAAGGACAGTTTGTAGAGAAAAACCAGTTAAGTGGTATGTCGAAGATATATACAACAGGTTTATAACATAGTGAGCATTTCAATAAAAGAAAATAACTGCTAATATAATAGCTCATATCATGAAAAAATATATACAGAAAAATTTTACAAAAATTCTACTTCTTCTTCTCATGGATTATAGATAGGAAGTGTTGTCATTTGTCAGCTCATGAAACCCCTCCCTCACTCCTAAGTATTGTGACACCTCACAATAAAAAATATAGGAGACCAGTCAATTCTCCCAATAGACAAAGATTTACAGCTTGTTAAGTGTAGAGATAAATTTCACATATCAGTTTGACGAGACGGTTAAAATATGGCCCCACATATAGGATAGAATATCCTACATATAGTTAAGAAGAGGTAGGTGAGAGAGTTTCAAGATAGTCTCAACGTTAGTTCCCAATGGAAAATTTATGGAGTTCATTAACCTTAGCTTAACCATACATACTTTGTATTAGCTTTGTCTACAAGTAATTACGTACATCAAGACAAGTTTAAGATTTAAGAATTTCTTATTTTTTGTCAAATTATCATCATCGCTAGGTAGAATGCCCCACTGCTAGCAAGCCTGTTCAGTACTCCGGTAGGTTTACCTAGTCATACCACAGGCCAGTACTCACTGCCAACAGACTTGTTCAGTAGCCCGGCGGGTTAGCTTCTTACACCCTCAAAGACTGGCCCTCCATCTTTTAAGATTTTAATATAAGATTGCTTTGTGCAAGAAGATGGGGGAACAACTCTGAAAAAACTTTTCTTTTTTAGATTGGGATGGTATTTATGTTAGAGGATGACTTTCCTTTATATATTCCTTATAGATTGTTCTGATTTAAGGGGTACTTAAGCGGACGTGACCTATCTAACGATATGATATAATCAAGATTTTTTAGTGTGTAATGGATGGTACAAATTGGGAAATAACAAAAAGGTATCTTTAGGCTCAAGTCTTTTTTTTTTTAATAAGTTATTGTGATGTTTCCATGGCTAACCGCTAATCAGACCTCCTTGTTACTCTTTAATAAAAATACTTTACTCACTTACTCAGGGTTATTGGGAAAACTGTACGAATAACCTCTAAGTTTGATGATTAAGGTATCATTTCCTTATATCTAGTGGTGAAGGTTTAAGAGCAGTTACTATTAAAGATGCCTCGAGAAAAAATAAGACAGAAATATTTGCAAAAATGTGGCTAATTACAACAAATCATTATTCAATTGATGCTTAGCAGACAACAAGGTTCAAATATAGCAATATTTTGAAGGAAAAATCCTTCCTTTATATCTCCTTGAAACTGTCTACTCCTGGTGAAATTAGTACATACATAAATCTCTAGAATTGTCTATCAACAAAATTCAAAATTATTTATATATGTATAGTCGAAAATTCAGAAAAAATCATTCAAGAACACGGGGGGACTTCCCCATCTACTAAGGCCAATGCCTTGTCAGTTAACATGACCTGTAGAAAATCTTCTTTGGAAGTGGGTCTATGATAAAGTTTGAATCAGTGTCTATTTACTACGAAGGAGACTTGTCCATCGTCAATTGTTTTGATTTTCACAGCCCCATTGTCATACATGGTGACTACCTCGTAAGGACCCAACCATCGAGTGGTAAGTTTGCCTTTGAATGTTTTAAATTGGGATTCAAACAACAAATCCCAATCACCAGGTTGGAAGTGTTTCTTCTTAATAAACTTGGCATGCCACTTGCTCCTCTGGTTTTGGACTAAAATTGTTCGTTGGATAACATCTTGTCGGATCTCATCCAACTCTTTTAATTGTAGGGATCGCTATTTCTGAGCCTCATCTAAGTTTAATCCCAATTCTGCAGCAATACGAAAGGTCCTTACTTGGAATTTTGTTGGTAGAAGTACATGTTTCCCATACACTAGCTCATAAGGGGTATGCCCAATGGTGTTTCTCCAGGTGGTTCGATATGCCCACAAAGCCTCTGGTTAAGATAGCTTCCATAAATTTGTTTGTGGACTCTACCTGACCATTAACTTGTGGGTGGTATGGAGAAGACTTGCAATGCTTGATCCCATATTTCTTCGTTAGTTCTCTCATCAGCTTGGAAGTGAATTGAGTGCCTTGGTTTGTAACAATTTCATGAGGAACACCAAAGCGAGTAAATATGTCTTCATAAATGAATTCGACAATGGATTTTTCTTTAGCCTTGAATAGGGATTTTGCTTCTACCCACTTGGTGACCTAATTTGTACAAACCAAAATATAATTTTTCTTACGAGACATTGGTGAAATTGGTCCTACAAATTCAAGGGCCCACTTCTCGAAAGGTTCTATCGTAACTCGGGCATGCAAGTGCATTTCGTCAACTGACATGGGTCTTCCTATCCTCTGACAACTATCACAACTCCTCACATACTTGGCAACATCCTTGAAAATCCTAGGCCAATAGTAACTTGAATGTAACACCTTATATGTTGTACGTCTGTCAGAAAAATGGTCACCACATGGTCCACCATGACAACTTCGTAGCATTTTTGGTATGTCATCCTCTCGGACACATCTACGAATAATCAAATCTGTACATGTACGAAAAAGGTCATGGCCAATCCAAGAGTAATTGACACTTTGCATAATAATTCTACATTTTTCATGAGGTGACAAATGAGATGGTAACTTCTTGGTAGCCAAATAGTTTTCCATATCTGCAAACCAAGGGGTATTCACAGAAAGGGAAAAAAGGTGCTCGTTTGGGAAACTATCATCTACGGGAATATCATCATCCTCATTTTTTATGTGTGAAAAAAAATCAACTACCAAGTTCTCCTTTCCAGGTCGGTCAAGAACGATGATGTTAAACTCTTGCAATAGGAGGAGCCACCTAGTCACTTGACCATTAGTTATGGGTTTATTCATGAGAAATATGATGGCAGAGTGATCTATATGTACAAATACTTCATAACCTGTGATGTAGCGGCGAAACTTATTGATAGCATGAACTACTACCAAGAATTGTTTTTTGGTAACCGTATAGTTTAACTCGGGAGGGGACAAGTTCTTGCTCACAAAATAAATGGCATAGTATTGTTGGTCTTCTTTCTACCCTAATACCCCTCCTATTGCAATATCAGAGGCATCAATGGATATGTGAAATGGGATAGCCCAATTGCCCCCCCCAAGAACTGGTGCCACAGACAACTTAGCTTTCAGAGTTTCAAAGGTGGTTTGACACTGCTCAGTCCAAAGAAAATCAACATCCTTTATTAACAATCCAAACATGGGTGCAACAATATTTGTGAAAATTTCAATAAACCTATGGTAGCATCTGGCATGTCCAAGAAATATTCTCACCTCTTTCTGAGTCTTGGGCGGTGAAATTTTGACGATGACCTCAATCTAAGTAGGATAGAATTTAATCCCTTCAGATGAAACGTGATGTCCCAAAACCTCTCCTTCAGTCAACAACATTTTAAATTTTTCATGACTCAAAGACATGTTCATTTCTTGGCATATGATAAGGACTTTTTCTAAGTTATCTAAGACTTCATGGTAAGTATTTCCATATACTGTGAAGTCATCCATGTATACCTCCACACAATCATGAATAAGATCAACAAATATCCTTAGTACTGCTCGTTGAAATGTGGCAGGAGCATTACACAATCCAAATGGTAAGACCCTATAGGTTCCCCAAGGAAAAGTAAAGGTAGTCTTGTCCTGGTCCTCGGGTTCTATGAGAATCTGATTGTACCCGCTATATCCATCTAAAAGGGAGAAATATTTCTTTTCTGACAGGGTATCTAAGACTTGGTCAATGAAAGGAAGGGGAAAATGATCCTTCAGAGTGGACTTGTTAAGCTCCCGAAAATCAACACAAATTCTCCATTTCCTGGTTACTTTCTTTGGAACCACTACAAGCGAGGATACCCATTTACTATCGGAGATGGGATAAATGAATCTGACATTTAATAACTTTTGGATCTCCTCTTTTACTATATCTTTGAGTGTTGGGTTCATCCTTCTCCGGGGTTTCCTAACAGGTGTTACTTCCCCCTGGATATATATATGATGAATGCAGGTGTCAGGGTGTATACCATTCATGTCAGTGTATTCCTAGGCGAATGTCCCTAATTGTTCTTTAAGGACATTTACTAAAAATTTTTGTTGGTTTGCATCTAGCCCATAATTTATATGTAGAAATTTCCCTAGGATAATCTTGTAGGGCATGGTATAAGATGCGACAGACTCATCTATCTCGAAGATAAAATATCTTGAAGACAAAATCGATGGGTCCAATTGTTCCTGAAATTCTTCCCCAAACATGTACTCAAATTGGGGAAAAGATTGTGGAAAATCAACACATGTGATAGCATAAATAAACTGGTTTAGCACATTTTCCATTGTGTTCTCCTGAAGTTCCCAAGAATGATCACTTGGCAACATAGGTTATTCCCAGTTCTCATTTTAGTATGGACATTCAAGCCACCATAGATTCTCCATGATAGTTTGATTTGGTGGATATATGGTTAGCTTCTGGATAGAGAGTCCATTTGAGATGGTCATTTCTCCCTCTCTACAACCAATAAATGCAATGGTTGTGGATAAACAAGGTCTTCCAAAAATAATGGGATGGCCTTTGGTAGGATCCTTTGAGTGGATGACAAGAAAGTCTAATAGGTACTCCCATGAGGCTAAAGTAACTATGATATCATCCAAAATTCCTTCAGGTATAACCTTGGTCTTATCTGTTAATTCCAAAATGGTTGGGGTAGGTCTAAAAATAGGTTTTAACTGTAATTCTTCCAAGGTAGTAACAATCATAACATTGATGGTTTCCCCTAGGTCTATGAGAGTGTTCCCAATGGAAACCTCATTAATGGTTATGGTCACTACGAGGTTTCCTGGGTTCCCATATTTTGCTACCTTAGGCTACTCTGATATGTATTCAGAAAGTTATCCTATCAAATGTACCGTTGGAGGATCATTTTGCTTCCTTCATAGCTTCTTAATAAACAATTTTTTGACCACCTTATTGTAGATTGGAATATCCTTAATGGCTTCTAGCAAGGGAATCTTGACACAAATATTCTTCAATTCATTCAAGATTTCAAATTCCGATCGGGTGGTAGGTTTCTCGATTACTAATCTTTTTGGATAGGGAGGGGCCTTCGTAATTTGCGAAGGTTCATTTTGGGGAAGCTTGGGTTCTTGGTCCTTAGGAATAATAACATATTCCCACCTAGTGTTATCCATGGTTTGTTTGGGGGTTTCCTCTTCTTCTTCTTACCGGATGACTACTGAAGGCCTCTGCTTGTCCAGGACTTTTCCCAACCTTAGTTGAATTTCCTGCAATGGAATGGGAGAAATAACATATGTCGGGAAGGCCTACATCTCAACATTGTGAAGAGGTTGAGTGGACTTATTATTGGGATTGGGCACTGGTTGTGTCGGTAATAATGTTGGTCTTGGGGAGCTTGCATTTTGATATTGTTGTGGAATAGGAGGTAAAGGTGATGGAACAAAACCTGGCAGAAGTTGCAGGATGTTCGGTGGAAACTGAGGATAAGGATGGTTGGGCATAGGGATAGGTGGAGCTTGAGGTTTCCCTTGGTTATTCCCTCCTCTCCATCCTTGAAGCCAAGGATGGTGATACTATGTAGACAAATTTTTCCAATTTGGTGAGTTCCACTGTTGTGGTTGTTGATAATAGGGTGGAACTTGAGGTTGTAGATCCGGGTATGTAGGTTGATTCCTAGGCTTCCATGGCCTCCTAGGTGCATAAGAGGACTCTCCAGGATCCCCACTTCTATAGATGCTAACAAATCGGGCAATGATGGAAATTTCTCAGTTGAGTGGTCCTCCATGCAGAAGCCACAAACTGAAATGTTATCTAATGGGCATTCCCTTGAGGAATGATTCCTCCTGCATCTTGGGCAAAATATGTTCATTGCTACAGTTTCCCCCTCCTGTTTCTTTTTAATCTTTAAGGTGTCCAACTGAGAACGTATTGTGCTTAAGATATCTATTTTGAAGTTCTCTAAAATGTTCCCTGTCTCTACCCATGTGATACCACCTGAACTAACTGGTTTTAAGTTTCTACTATAAGGATCCTAAACATTCTTCCTTGTTTTATCTCTACTCAAGTAATTTTTACACATTTCACAGATTTTGGCAAATGGTTTATGGGAGATGTCACCTGATGCCATCAGGTTAAGTATCTCTAGGTATTCCTCTGAAATCCCCTTAAGGAAAAGAGACCTGACTGCATCGTCTGGAAGGTAATGGTACTTTGATTTCTGTGAGATATAAGCAAATCGTTCCATATAATCCTCGATATTCTCATCCTCTAACTGTTGAATTTTAAAAATATCATTACGAGAATCCTTGGATTTGTAGTAATTTTGGTACTTCTTAAGGAATATATCTTTCATGGCTTCCCAATATCTAATACTGGATTCTCCCAACCCCATGAACCATCTTAGTGCAGAGTTCTTGAGGGTGGAAGGAAAGAGTTTTAGTTTCTAGGCATCTTGTAATTAGTTGTAGCTCCTACACAAGATGTCGAACTCAAATAGGAAGCTATCTGGGTCTTCACTGCTTTTACCGTAAAAGGTGGGCAGTGCTGAGAAGGGAATATTTTTCACATTGACATTCTGTGTGGTGTCCAAAATTGAAAACTCGAAGGTGGTTTCGGTTTGGTTTCCAGCTTATTCTCCCTCCTCGTGTTTTACATTGTTGTGATCCTCCTGATCATCCATACTGGTTTGGTTTCCAAAAAGAGAGTACTTAAATGGTTTTATCCTTGAAGAGAACAAAGTATCCCAAGGTTCTTTTCTAAGAAAGGTATCCCTTTGATGGAAAGGTCTTCCTACTGCTTGGATTTTTGGGACTCTACTCGAGTCGATTGATATTATTGGTGCCAAAGTTTCTATGTCAATTTGAGAAACAATTATATTGGTTGAACTACCAAAAAAAGTATTCACCTGTTCAGGGTCTATGATGTCTACAAAGTTAGGGTCTTCTGATGGTGGTAAAAAAACAAAGGTTGTGTTGGTTGGTTCTAAGGAAGGCTCGAGTGGTTTTGCCTCCTGTCCCACTCTTATTTATGCTTCAATTTTCTGTTCTATAGTGCTCCCTGTTTTAGTCTCTTCAGAGACTGCTTTAGCTCTTTGGGTTGAGCTAGCTCTTGCTTTCCAGTATAGGTCTGCAGAGTTTATGAGTGGGATGTTCCTTCCCCCGAAAAGGTCGGAAGGAACCTTGGTCGAAAGGTCTGATTTGGTTTTAATGTATCTTCCCTTTGGGTCCCTAGTTCTTTTTATGAAAGAAAACAAAAAGAAAAAATACCATTGGGTTTGGGGGAACTTGCTATAACAAATGCACAGCTTCTTACCTCTTGTCTTAAAGTTCCCTCGCCACCAAAAAAATACTAAGGTTCAGAAATGATCTATCTCTTAATTATTTCCTACCTTGAGACAACTCCTCGACAATGACGCCAAAAATGATGGGTGTTCTATATGCATTAAATCCCTCAATTTAAATTGTCAACCCGGGGTAAGTAAACTTAGAGTTGTAGCACTATATGTGCCAAGGAAGAAAAGGAGATGGTCTATCTAAGGGTTAATCTACTTAAGCAAAGACTATCAATGAGCAAACCCTATTAAGAACTTTGAACCATTTACCCTAAGCAAGTTTTAAACAATGGATTGATGGATTGTTCCTAAAGAATAAAATGAAAACCCTACTTTGGACAAGTTAACCTATTTAAACTAAGGAGAAACAACAAGTAATCTATTCAATCTATTCAACTTAATACACGACAACAACAAATTAATCTAATCAATCTATTCAAATCAATGAGCATCAACAAATAAGCAAATAGACAAACAAACAACTTAACCTATTAAAACTTCTTCAACAAGTAAGCTAATCAAAACTATTCAACAAGTAAACTCTATTCTTAAGATAAAAACTCATAATCACTTATAATCTGCAAAGGGAAACTTATCCTACTTAATCAAAAGCATCATGACAGTATTCAAAGATTAATAAAAAACTATTCTTAATCTACAATAACAAGAAACTTCAAATATGATGATTATGTCTTCGGTGCCTTATGACATCACGATGGCATCTAACGATTAGTGATAGCTCAAGAGGAATAAATTCAATATTAACTTCTATGGAGAAATAAAAAGTATGAATCAATCAATCTAACGAGATCTTAGCCATCATAGAAGAAATATCAACTATCCTGAAAATCCATGTGATCTCTCAATTCATATATCAAACATCAATGATAAGAAAACACTATTCTATTTAATTCAAATGCACTCTTATGCTAACTTAAGCAAATCCACACGATTAGAAACTCGTAATTAAAAGCTTAATTCAACTTCAACTTCTACTTAAAAATTGTTATTCAAATCTAGAATTGAGATCTCATAAACTAAACTAAGCTAAATCCATTATCAAAAACTCAAATTGCAAATTGAAATGCTTGTAAAAATATAATCGAAAACCTACTTCAACAAAATTTATAAGAAAAATAGATTCAGGAAAGCATGATTAAACTGATAATTAAATTAACAAAACTCACAACTATTAATCCATCGAAACTCGTAAAAGAAACTTTGTACTCTATGTTAAATAATACTAAGTTCTAACTACTCTGTTTTAACCTACAGAAATTCACTTTAACATTTAACACACAACAAGGTTAGTAGCTTGCAAGCCATTCACTAACAATTAAAAGACACAACATATTAACAACTATCTCCTACAATCAACCTACAAAAGGAAATTTAAACAATTAAATGATGAACAACAAACACACAGTAATTAAAATGGAAAAACACATGTAACAGGAAATGAAGTAAACGATAACTACAAAACTGAAATTTGCAATCTATCTATCTAAGTATTCACCCAGACCACTAGTGGGCCCCCCAACAGGTTGTGGCTACTCCTGAATAACAAATCGTGATCTAAATCAACACGATTCTGCATTAAATTAAAAAAACGCAGTCTAGCACAAGTTTGCGGAAATGTCTGAGTTACACAACAAAAACGATTCTAACAATTCTTAACACATTGTCTGACCACTATTTGGTATTTATAATGATTACAATTCAAGTGGTCGACCACTGGAAGGGCCAATCTCCTCTAAAAATGGTAAATTCCATTAAGTGCGTGCTAACAATCTTTAGCTTCTAGAAATTGAATGAGCCACTCAACGATTAGCACAATTGCTTAATCTGAGATGTCAAGAGCTCAATAGTTGGAGGCCACAAGGGTGAACAAAACCCATGTCTCTGATTTGCCAAACACAGGCCGCCGATATAACAACCACCAACTCGCCCATGCTCCAAGTGTTGGATGCAGTGTCAAACGCAGTGCCGGATGAAGTACCGGATAAGGTGTTGGATGGAGTGTCGAACGAGCTACCAGATGGAAAATCACATAGCGAATTTGTCCTGTGACACACAAATCATGCATTAGATTCTTTTAGACATCGAATCAAATCAAATTTAACTTAAAACCATCGCAAAACATCAATTGCACATACCTAGTATAAAGCTATGACGAATTGATATAAAATCCTTCAAAACTTCTTCAAAATGGTTAAATATACATTTAATACCGGTACAAAAAAGATTCAATCATCATCATAAAACAACCAAATCACGAGCCCAACATGGCCTTTGGAGGCCTCTCCAATCTTCTCCAACAACAACGACTTCTTCTAAGTGACAAAATGTCCCCCTAAAGGGGAGGCGTCCATGTAAAATTAGGGTTTATTAGTGCAAAAGTGAAACTTTAATTGAATTGTTTAATATTACTTTGTTAAAGGGGGCAATATTAGGGTTGTTGACTCCTAGTCTTGTGGTTTACCCCTTAATATGTGGACAAGTCACATTGGTGACATTTTGTATAAATAAGAGATCATAAGATCTCATTTTGACATAACTCTCCCTCATTGTGAGAAGTATTGATATGAAATTTTCTATATCTTTGAAAAAATTGTCTCTTTAAGCTTCTTGTTTATGGTTATCTCTTGATGTTATGGTTGATGGGAGTGATGCCCGAGCCTTGGAAGGCTTGTCTCTTTCTATTGTGGTGGGTTATCTTGGCATTTTTCCTTGAATTGGTATGACCTTTACTTTCATGCTATCATTTGTTTGAAGTCAAGGTTATTGTGCGAGGATCTAGGTGGGAAGTATAAGGGCATACACCCCCACCATAGTCTTCATCATTTTATGCTTCATCTTATTGGTTAAACAAGGATTTGCTAAGAGAAATATAAGGGCATACACCCTCTTATCTTAAACCCTAGCTAGAGAAACTTGCCTTGGGAAGTAAAATGGATTACACCCCCAAGGAGGTAGCTTCTCTAGATCTTTATTTTCATGACCCCATTAACCCAATAATTAAGAGCACTAGTCATTTATTATTGCATTGGAGAAATGAAATATTGCATTGGGAAACATGATTTTTGGTTATTTTTACTTCTTGCAAAGTGGATTGTATTCCTTGTGCCTTGGGCACCTCACAACCACCAGGGCATACCCATCAAGAGGCCACTTCTTTCTTCTGTTATAAATTTAAATCTTCATCCATTAGGGCTGCAAAAACCCTAACTCATTTGCTTGAATAACTCTCTTATCAACCATTGGATTTTGCTCAAAGTTTGCACACTTATCCTTCTTGGTCTAGAGCAATTTTTGGAAAAGTTTGAGGGATTTTTAGTGGATGATTTTATTGTTGTAATACATTGAATGTTACATACAAAAGGACAATATAATTTGATGCAGGCAAGTGTTTACAACAACGCTATCTTTTCATGCTAGAATATTAGTTTTTGTCTTGAATTTAGCTAGTCATTTACTAGTCTTTCTCTTGCATTTTTTGCTTGATCTCTATCATATATGGAGCAGATTATAGTACCATATTATTGTTGATATGCACTTTTATCTATTGCTGCAAATTAGGGACAACAAGCTTAACTTTCTGATCCAAACTAACATACATCATTGCAAAGTGGTCTTTCTTGTGTCGCGGGAAGGTATTTCCCCATTTGTATGTCACTCAACATACTTGGAAACCCTTGGACCTTCCCAAGACTTCATTCCACACATTTCACTCCACTTAGACTTGAAATCTAGGGGATTCATTTCCATCTCTATCCATATCCATCGCATTCCCCCTAGGGTCACCGATATCGCCTCCCTAGAGTGACCTAGTCACCCTTGAAGTGCGGGACCTACATCGAGGTGACATTGGGTGTAGGATTCCCAAGTTGTAGAACTTCATTTGTGGTTGGGTCAGGCTTTTCCCAACCTACAACTTATGCTATAACAAGACCAAATGTGCTTGCACCCTAGTATTTGTTCTCTTCAAGAGCTAAGACCTAAGGCCGACCCAAATGTGCTTTCACCTTAGGGTTTAGATCCTACCCCTTGGTTTCAAGTAGGCCAAACTCCAAGATTAGTTGTATTTGAAAGACTCTATAACTCTTAAAGGAACTAGTCTTAAACCATTCGCATGGTGAATTGATCGATGAACTCACTCTCTCAAAATTCTTAAGCTTAACTACTAACTACACTAACACTTGGAAACTCACCAAATTTCTTCTTGTTGTTATAAAATGTTTTCTACAACTATCTAAATCACTTTAATTTTCTGCATACACTCATATAAAGGTGGCCTAACTAATTCAGAAATTGCCTCTAATAATTGGATAACATTCTATTGGTTGCATGCTTAATTTTCATGGTCAATTGTGACATTTTTGAGCACTTGTTATTGCTAATGTTACAAATTATCTTTTGTTGTTATAAAACTGGTTTAATGTTGCAATTTACAACAACAATAATAATCTAACTTTTCTAGTGTCTGAAAGAGGTGCTTATTCCATACTTGAGCTTGGAGATTGCTCTCTCTCTCTCTCTCTCTCTCTATATATATATATATATATGTGTGTGTGTGTGTGTGTGTGTGTTGTAAACTGTTCCTTATTTGTGCATGTATCAAATCATCTTAAACCTCTTCTTTTCCTTGACCTAGACCAATCTTTTGATGATCAAGATAGAGGGTGGTAGGCTTGGCTACTATATCTACTATTTGATCTCTCGATGCCATACTCCATCTGAGTAATCAAACATGATGTTGAATAAGTCACTCACTCAACAGAGTGATACAAGGACAGTTCTTCTAATCCGTACCTACGTCCTAGAAGAATGATTGTCCCAACAAATGTCGAATGTCCTTAATGGATCCAAGAACCATCCTCTCCACTGCATCATCTCTAAGTTGTATGATCATATCTAAGTTGTACTAGCATGATGATTTGCATCATATCTAATCTGTACTAACATGATGTGGAGTACCATCTATATAATCTCTAAGTCATACTAGCATGGTGTCAATGCACCATCTCTAAGTTGTACTTGCATGATGTAAATCAATGCCTCTGCATCATCTCACTATCCATCTAGCTAGCAATCATCTCCAACACTAGTGGTAGTCTCCATGGCAATTAGAACAATTCCATCAATAGAACACAATTGTGTCTATCCATAGTAGTACACAATTATTGTCCAGTGGTACACAACCACTCCTAGTAGCACACAACTACTAACTAGTGATACACAATCACTTCTACTAGAGAACATCCACCACAATAGAATACAACTACTGTCCAGAGACATACGATATCCAAAAAAATCATATCATTTGATATCAACAATGTCATGATACGAACTGAGTCATCTGGGCCACTCTTCCACTCACATATGTGAGATCTGGAAGAGCATATTCCCTTGGAAAGTTAAACATCATCCATGGGATATGTAGACTATTCTTCCCAAGCATAGAAGAATAATTATCCCTAATTTATGAACCTGGACCATTCACCTAACTGGGTCATTCTCCCGACACTAATCAAAGTGCAACCTTGAGAGAATGAGTCTTCCCTAGGGAATGATTGTCCCTGATTGCTGAACCTAGACCATTCACCTAATTGGGCCATTATTTTGGCACTAATCATAGTGAAACCTGGAGATAATGAGTCTTCCCTAGGGAATAACTATCCAGAGTCTGCCCACACATCTGAGTGAATGAGTCTTCCCTAGGGAAAAAAGGAGTTTTGGACATCATTCTCAGCTTGTCCGTTAAGTATGAAAACGTTTCATCGTGGACAAAGGCTTTACCAAAATATATGTTATCTTCTCATCTATGGAGATATACTGGAGAACCACTTCTCCGCTCTAGACTCTATCATGGAGAAAAATAATACTTGATCCCGATGTGCTTCGACCTGTCATGGAATACCGAGTTCTATGAAAGCTTCACATAGCTTTGATTATGCTGATATATCACAGTCAAATCCAACACCTTATTAGACAATCAAGAAACCAACATACAGAGCCACACTGCTTCCATGCAAGTATCACAAGCTGCAATATACTCTTCTTCTGCAGTGTTGAGTGAAACAAACTTATGTTTCCTACTAGACCATGATATTGTGGCAAACTTCAAATTGAAACATATCCAAGAAGCACTTCTTTTGTTATCTGCACTCCCTGCCCAATCTGAAACGATAAATCCAAGTAGTTGTATATCATGACTCAAACATCCACGCAGACATTTCAAGGCATGCTTTGCAATTATTCAATTTTCATGGCTAGGTTCCACCTGGAACTATTTTCACAGCAAAGAAAATATCTGGCTGAGTATTCTCCAAATACATCAACGAGCCATTCAATTGTCGATACAGGGGCAGGTCTACTAGATTAGATTCTCTCAACTTCTTCATATCTATCATCATGGGAAATTTCCATGGATTTGTAATCCATTATCCCGGACTTTCGAAGAACCATTTCGATAGACTTCCTTTTCCATATGATTTTTTCACCATGTTTATGTTGTACATGAGAGGCTCTGCAACAAGTTGTTTGAATCCATACAAGGTCTTCTTCCATCTGCATACATGGGTCTTTTTCTGGTATACCTCAAAACCTCAAGGTTGCTCTACATATGCTTCTACTTCAATTACTCCGTTGAGAAGAAAAATCTTTACATCCAACTGATGTAAACTCCAACCCATGGATATTGCAAGAGATATAATGGCTCGGGTAGAGATATATCTAGTTACTAGAACAAGTTGTCATCATAGTCTTCTCCCTCCTTCTAGAATAAACTTCTAGCCCTGAATCTCGCCTTGTATCTATCAATGCTTCCATCTTCCATTTCTTCTGCTTGACTGGCAGTCAAAGATCCTCAAGTGTTCAACACTTGGCTTCTTTTCCGAAGAAAGCTTCTTTTGGAGTCATGTTCTTCAATATACGATGATGACTTCTATTCTGAACATATACGACTTCCATAACTTCTTTTCCCATGGAAACATGGATAGATTCTGGTCATTCATCATTTCCTTAACATATTCTTCAATGGAACGGTTTTTTCTTTCTGCCACATCATTTTGAGGGACAATTAGCTCCCTCCTAATCCCGACCATTTTACAAAGAGGCAACGAGCTTCTTGGAGGTGTATTCTCCTCCATTATCGAACCTCAATATATTTATCTTCCACTTAGACATTGGTCCCCACATATCTGAGTGAATGATGTCCAAAACTCCTTTTTTCTTTCCACACTTCCATTAGAATTGGTACTTAGGGAGATCGCCTGCCTCACCACTTGATGGAGTCATATGCTCCATGTGTGCAACTGTCACTATAGCTCCTTGTAAAAGCTATCGCCTGTGACCTGCTTGGAACAAAAACAACAAGAGAAAAAATATTTCCAATAGCATTTTCATAAAAACATATATATGGTAACAAGGATGGTAGTCATCATAGAGTTACCAAGGTGACATGCTCGGGAGCAAACAAGAAATATCTCTCTAGAGGAGATGTTAGTTCATTTTGCAATAAGCATCTATATCAATAATATTCACATGCCATCAAGTATTCATTATATCTAGTAGTAATAGAACCTTTCAAAGATTGCTTTCACAATTTGTAATGTAGCAACTATCACCCTTGATATATACAAATTGGAAGCTTAACAATTTAATCAAACCTGGAACCTGAAGCCTCAACTGCTATGGAGGGTGCTATTGTTCCTCTGAATGCATTGAATCCAAGATTATAGCTTGGACAATATCTTTAGTACTTTCCCTGCAAACACACTCATGTTTTGCTAGATGATATAACTTGGATAGCATATACAAGTGCATACCTTTGAAGTCTTGTAACATTGTCCAACTTGTCTTCCAATCTTAAACTAGATACCATATTGACAGGAAGAGATTAGAAACTGAATCAGAAGATTCAATTATTATAACAAGCTAGAAACTCTAAAGTTTCAACTTTGAACACAAAATCAATTTGACAAGAAGTCAACCTTTGACTTTGACCAGTCAAACTTTGACTTGACTTTGACCAAAAATTCAAACCTAAAGTTTTTTCTAGTTTATGGTACAAAGAGGTGCGCTAGGATAGGGCGCACTAGGATGTCAAGGAATTAGGTCAAACACTTCATCAGATGTGTCTAAACACAAGAGTTAGGGTTTCATGCAACTGCATAATCATAAAACCTAGCTGTAGTTATAAATTATGCCACAACGAGCTTAACAAAGAACTTATGCATTACCTTCCAGTGGTTAGACTGTCTTGAAGGTGGTGTGGGCCCATAACCTGCTAGAATTAAATAGATGTGCTCATTTTACCATAGACAATATCACTATTGTCACCCAACCATAGGCATGCAGCCACCCCTGAGCACCATAACCTTTTCTAGATAGAATGATTCTAGAGGAAACACTAGAACCAACAGATAACCAAGAGAGCTCATATTTCTCCAAAGATATCTCACCAAACAAAAAGTTCCAAAGCCACAAAACAAGAACAATACTCAGCTGCAGCAGTTGCAGTTGCAGCAATTGTTGCATCTGCAGCTGCAATTGCACTTACCAAGAATACCACCAAGAACTCACCGATAATACCACCGAGATATACTAGAGAATAGGGAGCACATATTAGGTTATATGGTGCTAGAGAGAGAGATACCAAGAACCATCCTAGAAGATCCACCTTCCATCCTTGCAGTTGCAGCTCCAAACTTGCGCCAAACTCGATTGAGAGAGAGAGTGTGAAGTGTGTGTGTACAAATGAGCTAGATCATCTCTTATTTATAGTGGTTCTTGTCACTTGTCTGGGCCGACTTGTGCTTCTAGAATCTAATACTTTAATATTAATTATTTTACTAAGATGACTTGTCTTCTAGGGTTTCTACACCTCTGTTTAGGGTTTCTCTTACTTCTAGAATATTCTATTCTACCCAAAGGTTGCACATGGAGGTTAATACCTCCCGCAACTACCATAATATCAACACAATGATCTCCATAGGAAGAGTATCAAGACCATGGATGAACTTGAGGAGACCTTTCTTACGATATGGGGTGCTAAGGAGGACCCTAAATTATTGTTGGTGCAACTTACCGAAATGAAGAAGATGGAAAATGAAACTGTCAAAGAATTTGATGCCAAGTTTTAAAAGTTGCTTCAACAAATACCTACCAAACTTCACCATGAAAAAGAGCACCTTATTTTCCTCTACACTAAGGCTTTCCCAAGGCACTTTGGGTACTTTCTCAAAGAGAAGGGCCCC
>ML798237.1:13300-28812 GCA_009831015.1 Picea engelmannii | reverse complement strand
CAACGGTCATGGGTCCACAAACATCTGTATGTATCAAGTCCAAGATCCCCTTGGATCTACTATCACTACTCAAGAAGGACCCCTTCACATTCTTGCCAAGAGCACAACCTCTGAAAACGCCATCATGCTCAATACGTATCTCTGGAAGGCCTATCACCATCTTCCCCAGAGTAGGAAGGGCTCTATAATGTAAATGAGCAAGTCTTCTATGCCATAGCTCGCTCAAGTTGATAGTATCATGTAACAGGGTCTGGACTGGTCGGACAGTCAATCTGTACAAATTGTTTTCTCGAACACCAATCACTCGGGCAAAATCCATGTGTGAGTTCTTGTGCCATGCAAGAAATTTTCCTTCAGAGAAAGTAACCTTGTAGCCTTTATCCTCTAAGGCAAAAACAGAGACAAGGTTCCTCTTCATCCCAGGTACATATAGTACCTCACTTAATTGAAGTGGTATGTCAGGATCTAGTTGGAAAGAAGAAATTCCAACTCCCTTCACAGTATATCTGGCATTGTCACCAAGTACAACATGCAAACGAGACTCTTTCTCTACAAGATCTGTAAGATGTTCTCTATATCCAGTCATGTGTCTGGAAGCACCACTGTCAATCAACCAAATATCACTATCTGTAGGAACCCTACCTGAGAGTGTTGATATGAAGAAAAATGCTTCATCTTTTAGGTCTTCATCTCTCTGATGCGGTTCTGGATTAACATATGTAGTGGATGCATGTTGTCTTCCATTCTTCCTGGTAGGACAATATCTCGCAATGTGTCCATACTTGTCACCTCTGAAACATTGAATCCTTGAAATGTCTTTTCTATGTTCATGACCTGGAGCTGCTGAAGTTTTCTTGTCCTTGAATGCTTTGCCAAAACTTCTTCTATTTATTCTTCCTCTCTTTGCATGAGAGGCAAGGGCTCGATTGTCATCATGATGGGAGTCTTGCACTCCTCTGGCTATCAGTTTGGTTTCCTCCTGAGTGCAGTCTGTCCTTAGACGATCAAACTCAGGTAGATCTGCTCTTTCGCTGATACTTTGAAGAAATGGTTCCCAATGTCTTGGAAGAGCATTGAAAGTAATCATGACAAGTTCTCTGTCTGTTGTTGTTTCTCCAATGGCACCTAGCCGATCTCTGAAATCTTCATGAAGAAGGTAGCAATGGTGTCAGCTTTCGTCATCTTGATATTTTGAAGTTGGTGTTTCAAAGTGAGAGCTTTGTTTGTGTTGTTGCTCTCAAACATCTTCTTCAATGCATCATACATCTCATAAGCCGTCTTCAGGGTAGAGATGCGAGGTAGTAGATGATCTCTTACTGAATAGATGATTATCTTCCTTGCTTTGACATCGTCTGCCTTCCAATCAACCTTCTCTTTATCAGTAGTTGTTGCTGGTAGAATCTTTTCTATCAAACTCAATACGTCATCCTCTTCTAGAGTGATTTGTAGTCTTGATTTCTAGGAGCTGAAGTTGCTTGATCCATCAAGCCTATCTTCCACCAAAGTTTTGTTCCTCATGGCTTGCAGATTCTTCACAAACCCTAACGGCTAGGCTAGGCTAGAAACCCTAGGTTTCGTTGGACTTATGACTACCAATAATAAGCCTTTAGATAGTCAAAAAGAACCTTAGCAAGTTTGCAAGAATACCCCAACAAGCTATAGAAACCCTAAAACCGAAATTCTGCAGAAACCCTAGGGCCAAAATTCAAAATTTCTCTGATTTGTAATCTGAGAGTTGTAGGAGGTGCGTTGAAGGAGGCCGTACTTGCCTATGTAAAAATTAGGCCCAACATTCAAGTGGAAGGTGTTGAAACTAGCTTGATAATGGATGGGGYCGTTTTTGCAGTTGCAACAAGAAGGTGACGGTTGGTTCTTCAATGGTTTGTACAATGGCTCTTCAGGAACTCCGCTGYCATACCATGTTGAATTTTTTAATGATGAGCTCAAGCACATGTAGTTTATTTCAATTTAGCATGAACTTGAACCATWAAMAATGCAACAATACAATATACAATAGCTGCAGTAACCAAGATCACAAGAAGAATAACCATGCACAAGAACACAAGAAGTTATCCTGGGAAAACCCTTCTCAATCAAGGGAAAAACCCAACAATCCTTTGCTATAGAGTCAAGAGAAGATCCCCCACACCATAAACCCTAGAGCACACGAGGGTGCTTCTATGACCTTGATACTTGCGCCTAAGAGAAGTGCGTACTTCAGCCGTACAAGTAGCTTGAGAAGATGTTACAATGAAGTGTGAGTGAGTGATCCACAATGGGGATCTACTCTCTTATATATACAAGACTTAACCCAACAATAGGAGTGTATATTGGCACAATAGGGCTGACTTCTATAACTCAATGATATAATTAATATTTACACAAATATTAATTATCTTTACATGGTTGGACCAACTTGTACCCTTTACACAATTAGGGTTACACAATAAATCTTACTCTTAGACAATATAGCAAGGGATCCACACATCCTCTAGTGCTCAGCCACTAGGGACACGTCCACCTATGCTCAGCCACAGGGACGTCACTCTCAACAGATCAACTCAACTAAGTCCATAGGAGTACCATTTGGAGAGCCATCTCAAGTCGACTCAACTAAGTCCATAGGAGTCTGACAGGAGACCATCTCAAGTCGTCTCAACTCAGTCTAGAGGAGAACGACCTAGAGAATGTCTCATGAAGCTGCAATCATCAACATCCCCCAAGTCAAGTATTGACAACTTCAAGTGTTTCCCTAGCATGAGGGGCGCCCCGCCTCTTCATGATCAATTAGAAAGTGTGAAATCAAAGGTTAGAGAGGGGCCCCACACCTTGGTTGCCCCCCTTGGAGCCTAGAGAGAAGTTTAAACATGAGAGAAGGGGGTTCCCACCCCCTTAAACCTTATCTCATGGTGCGCCCCCTTAGAGTGGGCCTCCCTTGCATGGAGGTGACACTTGGAGAGCATGCAAGGGGGGTCTCCTCTCCCTCTTTCCCTTAAAAGCATCCCACCTCTCCTCATTTTGATATGGATTCTCACTGTAAATTCATGCTGCCTAAATTTCTCCTCACTCTCTCTTGCTCTCCCGCTCAAATTATCTCTTGTATTCTTGTTGCAAATTTGCAGCTATACTTTGGATAATAAAAAGTCAAGCTTTGGAGGATCTCTTGGTGCTCTCTTATGGTGCTTTTATTGAGCTAATATAGCTGCAATTTTCTGTACATTTTCTTGCTTACATTGTTCTACTTGAAGACCCCAAGCAAAGTGTTTTGTTTGGGATAGATTTGTGATAGTTTTGTCATAAATTTTTGTGGGTTTTTTCTCTTTGTGTTTGGAAAGTGTTTTGCAAACCATTGTGAAAATATCACCTTCTTGTCTCATTGTGCAGCAAAGATTTCTATATTTGTAGGTTACCAAGGGCTTGGAGGAGTGGATTCTAAGTCTGGATACCTACTTGTCCAACCATAAAAACACCATTTTATTTTCTGATTTCATTTCCAGCTCTATCTTATTCATTTTCCAGATCTATTCTTCTTTAATCTTGTAAATCTAATTATTTCTAAGTTCATATTTTTACTCATAAATTTTCAATTTTAGATACTAACAAGTACTAACTTGTTCTAAGTTTATTTTTGGCATTTTCCAGCATAGATAGCTTGTGTTTTGTGCAGGTTTTTGCCAGGTTAAGGGGAGGTGCTGCCCATTTTGGTCCACAAAGAGCTCAAGGAAGTATCCAAGAGTTGTGGTACAAAACTCTCTTCACTCCTCTTTCTTTCTAAAGCATTGTAAGCAGCCCAAGAGAGTCTCTTGGGCTTGCATTATTCATTTATATCCCTATTTGTAAATTTGTAAAATATTTCAAGTATTTAGGTGCCCACACCTTGCATGAGAATGGCCTTGCCACCCTTGCAATACTGTGTTGGCTAGAGTAGATGTTTTATTTCTGATTCTTGCTCAAGTTGTTTGCCCCACTTCTCCCATAAAGAGAAGGTTGATTGGCTAGCCTTTACTTGTTTTATTTTCAAATATTTTGCCCACCTTGGCCACAAAATCAATAGGCTTGTCCTCCACATTGTGCCAAAGTTGTGTGGCTAGTAAGTTTGTTCCCTTCCAAATTATTTTCATTATTTTGCCCACACCTTACATGTGAGTGGCTTTGCCACCCTTGGAATATTGTGCTAGCTAGTAGTTAAAATTTTCAATTTTTGCAAGTCAATAAACATTTCCCCAGCGTTTACCCCGTATTCCCTCCCCTCACTAGTTTGTGGATCTTGGGTGACAAGAAAGGGCACAGGATTGTGTGGCTAGTATAATTAGGCACCCAAATCTTTTATTGTTTAACCACTAAAAAGGGATGACTGTGGAGGCTACTTGGAGTTGAAGCCGTGGAGGGTTTCGTGGCATGACGTGTCCTTCTTGTTGAGTGCCCAACATCTTGGATTTGACCTGTGGAGGTAGGGGGGAAACCTTGTTGTTCTCTTGTTGAGCACCTAGTACTTCCTCTTGGTTAAAGGATAAAGAACTTGGAGTAGTCACATAGTTTAAGATTCTTGCAATTCACATCTAATTACCCTAAGTTAAAGAGAGACCTTAAAATTTATTAAAAGCAACCAATTCACATTGCAAAACATTTACTTTTAAATTCTTGCAATTTCCTTTTCATGCAATTTACCTTCAAACACTTACACTTCATTCATTTTCAGCAAGTTCTTTACATGTGAATATTTACGTGTCAAAGCATTCTTTACTTGATATTTCAAGCATTATTGTTTAAATCATTATGTAGATATTCCATACTTTATTTCAAGTTGTAGAAATATCTTTTAGTGTGCATATCTCAATAAGTGAAATTTGGTAATCTTTAGGCACTGATCTATTTGTTATCTTGTAAAAGAAAGGATTTGTTTGTCATTGAAAGAATTGCATTTTGCATTGTTTGCTTGTCATTGGGTTGGGTCTCCTTAATCCATAAATTAATTAACTCCTAGAACTCAAATAAATCTTTCACATAGTTTAATAGGATCTACCCCCCTTGGCTTCCCTAGGAGTGGGCCTAGACGAAAGGAGTCTAGATTGATGTGACAGTGGATCTAGATTCAGATTTGTGCCTCCAAGGACACACCAAGTGGGTTGGAGACGTCTCCACGTTTGTAGGTGTGTATTAGGCAAACACACTCCCTAGTTCCACCTAGAAGGACATACAAAGATCCGCAAAGATCGAACAAGGCACTTGTTCAAATTCAGAGTTCAGAAGTCCAGTGGGGCATCATTGCCCTTTCAATTCTTCTTATTCTTCTTCTTTTTTATGCATGTTCCATACCCCCATGGGGGAATTGTAATAAAATGAGTTAGCATGAGGTCCTTTGTATGTAAAAGACTCAACTCCCCAAGACTTGGTCATTCGTGCATTACTCTAAAGTGTTTTTTTTCACTTGGTTAAGTATTCCTCGCTTTTCAACAATTTATAATTTTCTAAGTTTTTTCACTCATTCCTCCAAAGCTAGAGTATGTCCTAATGGTTAGGCCTTGGTGTGTTATGTTTGAGTCTAGTGTCAATTGTATATTACCATGCTAATCATTTACGCAGAGTCTTATGGACATGCATTAGGTCCCTATAGGATTTTTTAATTGTTTTAATAAAATGTAAAATTCCCGTAAAATGAGATTTTACCTTGTAAATTGATGTGAATAATAAAAAAGTGGTACTAGGAGGTGTTATAGTCCTGGGGGGTATCGTTTTCTAACCCAGAATACCCCTTTTACCCATGTACCTCCTTTTCGAGAGAAATAATTGACTTTTTCTCATCAAAAATCTATTTTACTTGACAAAGGTGAATAAATCAGCACCCTATTATTAAAGAAACATGTTCGGGACATGTTTTTCACTTGTCTTCAATTCACTTAGCCTCATTGGTTGTTAGTGGCAGATAAGTGGCAAGTTAGA
This sequence comes from Picea engelmannii, assembly GCA_009831015.1. Taxonomy (NCBI): domain Eukaryota; kingdom Viridiplantae; phylum Streptophyta; class Pinopsida; order Pinales; family Pinaceae; genus Picea; species Picea engelmannii. The sequence continues at coordinate 22,872 of ML798237.1, read as the reverse complement.
GGGAGTGAGTGTGGAGTTAACTCTTGATGGTGGAGATCCCAAAGAGGATGTGCGCCCTCTCTTGGGAAGTGGTGCACTCTCCTTGAGGGTGCCAATCCCAAGGAGAGGCACACCTTCCCTCCTTACATGTGTCGACCTCTCTCTCACTTGGGTTGAGTTGTGGCGAGTTTGCTTGAGTCTTCTTGAGATGTGGCAGCAATCCAACCTTCCATTTGTCTAATTCACCTTGGGATGTGCACCCTCCCTCCTTGGGAAATGTGCCCCTCTTTGTATAAATCGAAGCCTCCTCTCCCTCATCTGGTTAATGAGAGTTTGGGCTTGGCTTGGCATTGTACTTTGTATTGTTATACTATTTTGGAATAAAGAAGACTTTGGAGGTCAAGAAGGTGATTAACATTCTTTGTGTGGATGTTTGACATTTAGCATTTCATATATGAGGTAATCATAGCTTAAATTCTTGCATTTTATTTGTTAATTTGGCCTTTGAAGGGGTGCTATCACCCAGTAGGATAGGATTTATTAAGCTAGTTTGTTTCTTAGATCCTATTGTTTTCCTATATTAGCAACATAAGATTTGCATGTGTATTTCGGTTAATTATCATGCTATCTAAGTTTCTTGTGTAGGGAACACCAATATTTAACGGTTTCTTGCAAGTTTTCTCAAGTCTTTACAGGTCCTCATGCTTGGAGAAGTGGCTGGACTAGATTGTACCTTCTACATGTTCCAAGCCTTTCGACAACGTAGTCCCTCAGTTTGTCACCAGAAGACTCCATAGCCCAAGGATTCCACCTATCAAGCTTCTCTCTCTCTCTCTCTTCTTCATAAAAATTAAAAGTTTTCTTGGTTACTTTCCTTGCATGCAAGTAGATCTAGTTTCTAATTAAAAATCCTACATAGAACTTTACTTTTGCATGCATGCATGCATAGATCTAGATTGCATGCTTAAATTTGATATCGTTTAAGCTAAAGGTATCATAGAAGTTCCATCTTTTAGCAAGTATTTTATAGCTAAATATTAAGGCTAAATGTAGAATCAAGTTTTAGAGCTTTAAATTCCATATTTGACAATCTTAGTGCCTTTTTGTTTGCTGTCCCAAACAGCAAACAAAAACCACTAAGAAAGCTAGCTTGTTGCTTGCTTTCTTGGTCACTTTTCACTAACTTCCATAAGCTTTCACTTGGTAATTTTTGTGCAAAGTCTAACATCTTTTGCAGGTTGTCCCAAAGTCATTTTGGGCATCTTTCTATCACATTAGCTTGCTACTTTTGCAGGTTTAATGAACAGCCAAGAGGATACTCTGCCTGATTTTCAAGGATTCAAAGCATACGGGACCCCTCAAGGCACCTAATCCTCCTAATCTCATTTTTCTCTCATTTTGTAAGTTTGCATGGCCTTAGATCTATAAAAGGCCATCAAACATTCTTCTAAAAGATTGTAACTTGAAAGAAGTAGTGGGATAACCCAATAGGCCTCCCATCCCCCCTGCCCATGGGGGGAATTGTCTCTTTTTTGCATTTGGCATTTGTCCATTTTTGCTAACTTAAAATATAAAATCAATCTAAAACAAACCCATGCACAACAAACGTTTTCTTTTTTGTTTTAGATTAGTTAGTTTAGTTCCATTTCAAGTTATTTCAATTTGGCAAAGTAACGAATCTTCCCCGTCAAGCCCCTGATATGCTCTCAGCCTCGCAAGCTTGCTTGATCTTGGCATGATTCAGAAAGGGACTTGATTTGTGTGGAGCAGTTTAACTAGGGAAAACCTTCTACTACTATTGCTCATTACGAGATTAATATCAACAGATTGACTTGTGAGTTCAGGGGGATATTCATTGAGATTAGTGTTAAAATATTCGATGTGCTCGCTTTACCATAGACAATATCACAATATTGTCACCCAACCATAGGCACGCAGCCACCCTCGAGCACCATAACCTTTGCTAGATAGAATGATTCTGGAAGCAACACTAGAACCAACAGATAACCAAGAGAGCACATCTTTCTCCCAAGATAGTTCACCAGACAAAAAGTCCCAAAACCACATAACAAGAACACTACTCAACTACAGCAGTTGCAGTTGCAGTTACCAAGAATATCAGAATACCACCAAGAATGTCATCAAGAATACCACCAAGAGATACTAAGAGGTAGGGTGCATATCTTAGGCCAGATAGCACTAGAGAGAAAGACCAAGAATCACCCCAGAAGATCCACCTTCCATTATTGCAGCTGCAGCTCCAAACTTGTGCCATACTTGAGAGAGTGAGTGAGGTGAGTGAGTACAAAAGAGCTAGAGTGCCCTCTATTTATAGTGGTTCTTGTCACTTGTCTAGGCCGACTTGTCCTTTTGGAGGCTAATACTTTAATATTAGTTCTTTTACTGAGCCGACTTATCTTCTATGGATTTTACACATCTGTTTAGGGTTTCTCCTGCTTCCGGAATATTCTATTCTAGCCAAAGGTTACACATGGAGGTTAATACCTCCCGCAGCTACCATAATGTCAACAATTAATTCTCTCCCTGTTGGAAGTCCTTGCAATCTTGCTTGTACCCATTTGAGGGATAGTAGTTAAAGGAAACACATCACAATTTAGATTTTATTTTCACACATACAATTTCCAACTCTCACAAGTGGATTTGCACTACCGATCCAGTTCACTCAATTAATCTAAACCCAAATGAAAACCTCTAACTAATAAAACTTACCAAGAGCATTGCACAACACATTTCACAACAATGCATACATTATTCACATTGGTCTACAATATTTCCATTTGCTTATTATCAGCTGCTCTCATTTACTTTCAAGTACTCTCATTTGCTTTTAAGTATTATCATTTGTGTTGAAATACTTTATTTGTTGAATATCTTTCGCATAAGCAATCTTTTATTGTGTCATTATATGTTGCTAGATTAGTCATATCTACTTTTGTTTCATTTAACTCCTAGAATTTATTTGTAATTAGCTTAACAAGCCTTAGATTATTTTATTAGGGACTACCCCCTTGTCTTAGCTAGGAGTTAGCCTAGACAGAGGAATCAAGTATCAGGTGACAGCTACTCGACTCAAGATTTGCCCCCAAGGCTACACTCAGTGGATTGAAGATTTCTTCCACATGACCTGAGGTGTGGATTAGGCGGCAACATTCTTTGGCACCGTTGCCCGGGATAAATATTTTATTCTCGGAATACGACTTTTGTTTTCCTTTCTTGTTTTTTGCTTTGTTTGATGTATCTTGTTTATTAGAAATTGACTTGATCATCTGGCGACTCCACTGTATAATAATTTTACAAGGCGTTCTACAAGAAGGAACTCATAGGGTCTACTTAATTTCATTCCTGAACCTAAAAAGGTTTATCGAAGGAGATTAAACAAGCTCACTTCTTGTAGAATCCTTGATAATCTTGGATCCAAGTCCATTTCTAATATTCATTTTTTGTTTAATAATTCTAGTGTAGAAATGGATGATTTATATGATCCTCTTGATTTCTCAGCAATAAATAGTTATTCTCATGTTATTTCCGAAAAAGCTTTAGATAAGTTTCCTTCTTTTCAAGGTAATAATGTTGTTAGTGCTAGATCTCACATTAAATCTTTCACACATTGTATAAATAAGTGGTGTGGAAAGACTCATGAGGATGTAAAAATGAAATTGTTTGTCTTGTCTCTTGAAGAAGATGCTCTTGACCGGTTCATGGATTTAGAAGATCATAAGATTAAAACCATAAAAGAGCGCATAGATTCCTTTACAGAGAGATGGGGGATAGAAAAGAAAACCATCATCTATTAGTTGCTTTGAACACCATTAAGAAGAATGAGAATGAAACTATGGAACAATTCAACAAGAGGTTTAATGAATTGATCAACAGTCTTCACAAAGACATCAAACCCTCCAGATGCTTCAATCCTTATCTACTATATTGAAGCTTTCAATGGAGAAATGTGTTATCAACTCAAGGATAAGGAACCTCAAGATATTAAGATTTTCAAAACACAACCATCAAAATTGATAAGAATATGCAAGCCTCAAAAAGATCAAATTTCTCAAGTTTCACCAAGGGTAGTTCTTCAAAGTAGTCAGAGCCTAAGGGAAAAAAAGTTAGCATAGATAGTAAAGAGTCTTCTAGTGACCCCTTGAAAGAATTAACTGAAGTAATCAAAGCCATGGAAGCCAACCATGCAAGTCAATTGAATGTCATACATAACTGGTTGGTCCAAGTTGAAAGATCAAATACAAATAAATCTCAGCCTAGGACAAATAATGAAAGATGGCAAAGAAAGGAGCCACCCCAAGATCAAAGGCCCCCTAACCAACTGCAAATACAAGTAAATCTCAGCCTAGGACAAATAATGAAAGATGGAAAGGAAAGGGGCCACCCCAAGATCAAAGGCCCCCTAACCAACTGGAAACTACAAATTTGGTTGAGCATGAGGCTCCTCCTTTTTGTAGGGCTTGTAGTGACTTCCATGAGGAATCCACTTGCTATAGATTTGGTCAGTTAAATGAAGCAAAGCTTGTAGAAGTAAACAACTATGTGGGATCTTCAAATCATATCAATGTAGTGGGTAAGACTCATCCGGTATCCATGGATCATTGGGTTCAAACAATTGAAAGAAGTCAGAACTCAGTCAATGTAATGAAGGAATATGATAATGTGACTAAGTTATTTGGTGAAAAACCCACACCTGAACAAATCCTTGAGATGGCGAGATCTAAAGGAGTGACATATCAACTGAAAGGGAATGAGAATCCAACTAAATCATATCAAAACATTCCCAACGCGATCACTCCTCAAAAATTAGAGTTGAATTTTGACTTGGGTGGTTGGGTGTCCAACGCTAAAGTCTTGGTTCCAGTAATAGAGCTCATAAAGATACCCTCTTAGAAAGAGAAGTTACTAAAAGCCATAGAAATTCCTATGGAGAAAAGTATTGAAAGACACATGGAATCATATGAAGATGCCCCTATCACATTGCAAGGTATGGATCAAAATAGAGGAAATGGAAGTCATCTATCAACCATTCTTCATCCTCTATGTTGGTAAAGAATTTGCTTCTGCACAACTGCATGTTAGATTCAGAGGCCTCATCAAATGCCATGACTAGGAAAGTCATGGAACAGTTAAACTTGAGGATTTTGAGACCTTACCATAATGTTTGTGCCGCGGATTCAAGAGAAATCAAGGTCCATGGGCTAATTAAAGATCTTCAAGTGCATTTGGAAGTATACCCAGTTATTTCAGTGTTAATGGATGTTGTTGTCATAGATGTATCAGATGCATGGGGTATGCTCTTGTCTTGGAAGTGGGCTACAGGTTTGGGGGGTAGTCTTCAAATGGATTTATCGTATGCTACCATCCCAACTTGTGATAACACTTTTGTCATACTTAATAGAGAACATGAAAAAAGATACCATGTAAAAGATCCCAAAGAACCTATGAATGAATTTGTTTATGAATAAAAGGATCTTGGGAACTATGCAAATTGACCAACTCTTTAGCACCCATTAAAGAAGAAATTAAGGAGGAAAGAATTTATAAGGTTTGGGATACCATGGATTCCTTTGATGGTTTGATCCTGGAGGAAGTTCCAAGAGTTGATGACATGAATCTCAATGAAGCACATTCAGAATCAGGAACTGGGTCAGATGTGTCAGCAGTATCCGCTTCAACATTTCAGCTATCAGATGAGTCAATGAATGGTCAAGATGAAATAGAAGCAATCTTTGGGCCATCCATTTATATAACTTAGAGCCTTGGAAAATCTTCATTGATGAGATCTTCGACAGACATGACAAGTATAAAAATAAAAGAAATAGAAAAACTTGGTAAGCACATTAAAGTGGATATTAAATCAGATCAAGAACCTAGGATAATAAAAATTGAAAAAAGTACTTCAGAAAAAAAGAAGAAAAAATTTAATAAATGTTATGAAGGATTATAGGGATGATTTTACTCATGATGAATTTAAGGCTTATAGTGAAGATGTTATTCAACATACCATCCCTCTCAAAGAATATGCCAAGCCTTTCAGGGAAAAGTTAAGACAAATAAATCATAAGTTATTCCCCATGGCACAAAAGAAACTTCACAAGATAAAATTCAAAGAAAGATTGATCAGATGGTTGAGTTGGATGAAAACTAGAAGAAAGGTGTTTTTATTCTATTCTCCTAGAGGAGTGCTATATGTTTTGAGGTTTGCATGTACTAACATTTAGTTACTAAAACTAATTGCAAGGGCACCTTAAAAGAGCATATAACCATTAGTTGAAGGCAGATTTCTTGGCAGAATTAAACAGACCTGTTTGTTGTCCTAAAACTGCAGCAAGGACAGATTTGGATAACTAAACTTAGAGCCCAACAAGAGGTCAAAGACAAACCTGTTGGGCAGCCTTCATAGTTCCTCAAAAATCTACATATCCCACAAACATGTCCTTCTTTCCAGAAGGCTCCAACTTCATCCTTTTCTCCTTAGGAACATGGATGTAGACAGGGTAGCCAAAAATCCTCAAGTGCCCTATCTCTGGTTTCACCCCTGTGAATGCTTCCTCGGGAGTCTTTTGCTCTAAGATCCAATGAGGGCTCTTGTTCTGAATATAAACCACAGTGTTGCATGCTTCTATCCATAGCATCATGGGTAGATCCTGATCATGTAACATTGCCCTGGCCACCTTAATTATTGTCTGGTTCTTCCTTTCTACAACCCCATTCTGTTGTGGGTTGAAAGGCACTGTCAACTCCCTCTTAATCCCTGCTTCCTTACAAAAATTCTTGAACTCGTCGAAGGTGTACTCGCCCCCATTATCTGACCTCAAGACCTTGATATTTTTTCCTATTTGATTCTCCACCAAAGCTCTGAACTCCCTGAATCGATTGAAAACTTCATCCTTGGTCTTCATGAAGAAGATCCATGTCCTTCAGGAATAGTTATCAATAAAGGTTATGTAGTACCGACAACCACTCGCAAATGGAACTGACATGGGTCCACACACATAAGAGTGTACTAGGTCAAGGATCTCCTTAGACCTACTATCATTGCTTCGAAAAGCAGCCATGGCGTTCTTGCCAAGTGCACAACCTCTACATACTCCCTAGTGTTGAGTTCCAAACTCTAAAAAACCTGTGACCATCTTCCTCAATACTGGTAGGGCCTGGTGATGCAAGTGTCCTAGTCTCTGATGACACAACTCGCATAGATTATCACTATCATGTACCAGGGCCTAAGCTAGCTAACCTATCAGCTTGTATAGACTGCCATCACGAGTCCCTATGACTTCTGTTGACTCAAGACTCAATCCCCTTGGCCAAGCAAGAACCTATCCATCAACAAATGCCACTACACATCCTTTGTCCTCCATGGCAGAGATAGAAAGGAGGTTCTTCTCCAATCCAGGTACATACAACACTTCACTCATCCTGAGGGGCTTTCCAAGCTACAACTGAAACGAAGTTGTTCCAACTCCCTTGAATACATACTTGGCATTATCTCCAAGTTCCACTTTCAGTCATGAATTCTCCTCTGTCAAACTGGTGAGTGATTTTTGTGACCCTATCATACGGCGAGAAGCTCCACTATCCACCAACCAAGTTTCCATGGTAACCTACCCGGAACAAGAATAAATACAAGAACAACACTTTTCTAGTGTTGTGACCAACAACTTGTCTCTTTCTCTTCCTACCCCATGCTTTGATACCATGTTAGATTTTACTGCATCTCAAATTTGGTCTAATCTTTATACAGTTAGACACAAATTTACCCAATTTGAACTATAAACATAAACACACTGAGATGCCTAACTTCTGGAACATAAACTAGCAATTTGATCATACACAAGTATTTGTTCCCAAAATCAATGTTCTTATGCCAAGAATCAATGGGCTCCCATACTAGGGATAATGGCCCAATTCTTTTACAAATAATATACCAAAGAAAACACTTACAAATACTATGTTGTCTAACAGTATGATATTACCATCTCTGGCCATCACACCAAGGTAATGGCTCTCAGTTGCATGAGGGAAAGGGGGTCTCATCACGAGCCAACCTTCTCATCTCCGTGAAAGTACTTGTGGGTGACATCGTCGTTACCTGGTCACCACGCCAGGGCAGTGGCCTCCAACTCGCCCTATGCTATATTGAAAGAAGATACAAAGAAAGAAAGATAAAGACAATTGATGGGCTTGGAAACAATACATTTTGGACGAAGGTGCAGCACACCCTCCACAAAGGCACCCATAAATGAGATACTATGGACCCTTGCATATCATGAACGCCATGCCCATTGAGTACTTCCCCCATCCATTCCACTTCATTCACACGACTCAGATAGGGTTGTTCCTAGACTTAGGGGGTTTGATTCATTGAAGAGAAGTACCATGCCAACCCTCCCACAACCAAACTTGGCAAAACGTCTAGCTTCTTAAGCACATGTTTGTATGATATAGTCCTAGTATACATGCTTTAATGGCTCTTTTATTGACTTGATTTACTCATCATGATGCTTTGACTTGTGATCCTTGGAGGGTGTATCCATTTGTCTTGCAGGTACAGGTTGGTGGCCAGTTTTGGAAGAACAAGCCCAGCTTGGGTATCCATGGGGCAAGCAACCCATCGGATGGATGACATAGGCCCACATGCCAGACAACAGAGAGATGCCTTCGGAGGCCTAGGAGGCAGCTGGATAGACATAGCCCACCCTTTGCATGCCAAACGACTTGCCCATAAACGACAAAACGTCACTCCCTAGGGGCTTGACGTCACATTTGAGGGGCATGTGGTGATTGATGATGAAACAAAGCATGACACATGGCATTTTGAGGTGGACAGGCTCTGGATGATTGCCACGTGGCCTTTGGAGGCCCTACTTTGCAGCCCAGCTCCAACGACTTGCTCAATTTGCCAAAACTTCCTCCTTCAAGGGATGACGTCACCTTTGTTTTAAGGTTTTCTATGTGTAAAATGGTGTTAAATTATTGTAAAGGGGCAAGAAAAGGGCTGTTATCCCCTTGTCTTGTGTTTTACCCTAATATTATGGACAATTGTGGACAAATTATGTTTAGGAGGATGATATAAATTGAGATCACCTCATTTCATTTTTACATAAGACATAACTCTCCATTGTGAGAGGCTATTGGATTGAAATTTTCGCTAGCTATGAGTATTCTCTCTCTCTCTTTGCACTTGTCTTGGTTTTTCTTGGCTATTGGTGGAAAAGTGATGCGCTAGGCATGGAATCTCTTTCTCTTGCATGTGGATGTTCTAAATCTTGGAGATAAGGGTTTGTTCAATGCTATTTATGAATTTGGTAAGAGAAATCTGCATTTATTGTCTAGTTACCTTACTTTAAATTCTATAATTTATCACTTATCAAACCCTTGGGAGAAGTATAAGGGCATACACCCTCCCCGAGGTATTTTCATTTGCTTGTTTTGAAGGAGATTATTATGCACAAGTGTAATAGATAACCAGGTATGCAATTGTAATAATAATATATAAAATATGAATAATTGATAAAAATATGATGATTACAATTGAGAATGAGGGCTTGTTTATATACCCACACAGGGGT
>ML798236.1:317855-333725 GCA_009831015.1 Picea engelmannii | reverse complement strand
TGACACATGATTGGTACATGGTTGGATGCACTTGTTTATGGTACAAGTTGATTACAGGTTGTTTGGTACAGGTTAGTGCATGGTTGATGCACTTGTTTATGGTACAGGTTGATTACAGGTTGAGGTATAGGTTGATGCATGGTTCAGATTTATTGGTACAGGTTTACAACGATATATCTCACAGTGATAGTGTGACAGTGGTTCCATCATTCTACTTCTACTTCAGGGTGGAAGGACGGGGCAAGGTTAGGAGGTTGTAGCCACCTTCCGGTTGTAGTCGGAGAACATAGGGGGTTGTAGCCTCCTTCTGGTTGTAGTTAGAGAATTGGGGAGTTGGAGCTTTCCTCAGGTTGTAGCCTGAGAAACTAGGGGGTGGAGCCTCCTTCCAGTTGCAGCTGGAAAACAAAGGAAGTAGGTGCTTCCAATGAATGTAATTCTTTAAGACATATAAGAAAAAACATTCTGTGGTTTTTTCTTGATTTGGGTTTCCACGTAAAAGATTGGTGTATTGTGTATGCGTGTGATTGTTTATTTCTTACTGCTCATTATTGGATAATAATTCTATATTGATATAACATTTGAAGAAAAAAGATTATAATTACGCTATTACTGATTCAACTCCTCTCTCAGTAATCCAACAATATATAGATTTGGGGTTTGGGGGTACTTTGATGGTCCCAGTCAAGGCACCCTTGCTCGCTGTGGGGCAGGATGGCATTTTCTATTTAAATGAAACCCATTGCATTAGTTTTAAGGCTGGACTAGGAGGGGGTTCTAATACTTATGCTGAACTAGTGTAGTTTGACTCATGCTGAACTAGTGTAGTTTTAAGGCTGGACTAGGAGGGGGATCTAATACTTATGCTGAACTAGTGTAGTTTGACTCAGCTAAGACTCGTGAGTCCTCGATGGGGCAAGTTCTTGCCTAAGACTCAGACTTGAAACTTGCCACTTGCCAAACTCATGGGAAACTCGCCATACTCGCCAAGTCTTAGGTCATACTTGTTGAGAATTATAGATCGAACATGAACTTTCGCACAGGTTCCATGTGAACATGTGAGAAGTAGTTTGAGATATTTTCGAAAAGTAATTCTATTTTCGAAAAACGATTCTATTTTCAAAAAGTGATTCTATTTTTAAAAAGTAAATTCTATTTTCTAAATCACTTTAATTAAAAAGTGAAAGTATTATTTTTAGTAGTTGAGTCTCAAAAGTGTATTTCATGCATGCATGACTTAGACTGGAAGTTATCTTAGAAATAGATTAGGGTTCTGATCTTAGCTAAAACTATAAAGACAGGTCAAGATGGAAAGTTCACACACACAAGATAACACTTGAGCAGTTGAGCAGGTTGAACCAAAGAGGGAGAGAGAACAGGCAGCCAGGAAAGAGGCATTTCTGGGCAGCACACAGTCCCACACAGTTCCGTACAGTAGTACGGAAGTCCATACAACCGTACGGACAATATCATACAAATCTGTATAGTTGTACGGAATCTGTATAATAGAGTCGTGCGGCAACTGTACAGTCTATACTGCAGGCTGTATAGTAAAGGATTGTTGTTTCTGGCTTTTTCCAACAGCTGTACCTTTTAGTCAGGCTGTAAAAGCTCAAGTTCAAGGTGATTTCAGTAACTGTGCAGTGATTTTTTTTATGGCAGCTTGTGGAGGTTTCCCTGTAAATATTTGGAAGGAATGAAAAGCTTATTTGAAGGAGTAATTACCAGTGTATGTATGAAATTAATTTTTATGCTTCCGCTATTTAATTTTCAACTATTGTGTGATTAATGCTATGATTTGAAATTTATTTCTGCAATATTTAGATGCAACAATCTACTTGTTTGATTGAGATCATAAGGACTTTAGTCACCTAAGGCTTGGGAATTTTTACATGGTATCAGAGCTTATTTCTTTGATTGAGATTCTCTAGGATTTGCAGCAGTAAATCAACTGCAGAGAAGAAGGACCAACAGTGAAAGGGTTTCAAAGTTTCATTTTCATATTTGGGAGTTTGTGCAATGGATCTCAGAGATGACATCAACTAGCCTCAAGTTTGAGAATAGATGGGATGGTGCCTCGAATTTCTTATCATGGAAGGTGAGGGTTACATTCTTACTAGAAGAGAATGATCTCTGGGATATTAACAAGAACGTTGCTACTCTGCTTACAGATCTACAGGAGTTGGTAGCTCACAACAAGAGGGTAGTGAAGGCTAAGCGGATGATCTTGGATGCCATAAAGGATCGTTTGATCCCTCATGTCTCCAAGAAGAAGACAACGAAGGAGATGTTTGATGCCCTGGTTAGTCTCTACTAGAGTCAAAATATAAATAGGAAGATGATATTGCGGAATAAACTCAGATCCACAATGATGACTAGATTAGACACAATCACATGTTACCCTATGAAGATCACTGAGATTCATGATCAACTTGCAGTAGTTGGGGAAAAGGTTGAAGATGTAGAGCTAGTGAACATGGAATTGAATGGATTCCTAGCTTCATGGGAAGCATTTGTCAAAGGTATCTGCACTTGGGAAAACTTTCCTGACTTTGAGAGGCTTTGGGATGATTGTATCCAGGAGGAGACTTGGATGGAGTCAAAGGTCGACAAGGAGAATGGTGAAGAGAGCCTAGCGCTATTTGGTTAGTCAAATAAGGGCAGAGCTAAAAGACCCAACAAGGGTAAGGGAAAGAGTGAGGAGTCAACCTCACAGCTAGGAAATAAGGACTTGAGTAAAATCAAGTGCTTCAATGGTCATAAGCAAAGTCATTATGCATCACAGTGTCCAGATAAGAAGAAGGGTAGAGGGAAGCAACAACAAAAGCAAGTAGAAGCCTCTGCAGAAACTCAAATGATTGAGTTTGCTGCCAAGTTCGAGAATGATTTCTTGTTAGTATCTTACCTTTCTACCAGCTCAATTCTAAGGAATGTGTGGTATGCAGATAGTGGGGCATCTCGACATATGACATCAACGTGACAATTGTTTTCTAGTTTGAAGAAGCAGGACTCAGGAGTACAGGTTGAGCTTGGTGACGATGCCAAGTACCTAGTAGCAAGAGTTGGTATTGTTCCCTTCCAACTCGAGTCAGGTAATTCTTTAGATTTTTACTGTCTTGTTTGTATTGGGTCTCAGGAAGAATTTGCTTTCAATTTTGGTTATGGAAGATAAGGGCTTTGCAGTAGAGTTCAAGAACCAACAAGTTCTCATTAGACAGAAGGAATCTAGCCCAGATACAACTTAGGTAATAGGGGTTAGAGAAGGCAATTTGTACAGGTTGTAGGGTGAACCTGTTCGAGCCTTGGTGCATAACAGTGACAACTTGTGCGAGTTGTGGCAACATCATAGGGCATTGCCTATTTTGAGGCAGATAGTCATATGTCTTCCAGAGTTCAGTATTGATCAATGTGGTGTATGTAAAGGGTGCATGCTTGGCAAGCATGCCAAGGCTGCTTTCCCAAGCAATGAGCATAGGTCTAAGGGGATTCTAGACCTAGTACAGTTGAATGTTTGTGGACTGATGTCAATAATGTCAATAACATGAAGCATGTATTATGTTTCCTTTTGTTGATAATTTCTCTTGCAAGACTTGGATCTACTTCTTAAAGACCAAGGATGAGGTTTAGTAGGTTTTAGGAGTTCAAGGCTCTAATTGAAAATCAAACAGGGAAGAAGATCAAAGCCTTGAGATTGGATAATGGGGGAGAGTATACCTTTAAGGAGTTTGAGGGTTTCTGCAAGGAGGCAGGAATCGAGAGGGAGTTGACAATTTCATACAACCCACAACAAAATGGGGTTGTAGTGAGGAAGAATTGATCCATCATAGGGGCTGCTAAGGCCATGATACATGACTAGGACTTGCCCATGTTTCTTTGGGCAAAGGCATGTAACACAATAGTCTACATCCAGAATCGGTGTCCTCATAAGATCTTGTAGGACAAGACACCAATGGAGGCATTCATTGGTGTGAAGTTGGAGGTGAGTCATTTCTGTTGATGATTACAGCTGCGTGAGACATCCTCCAAGACACAGACCTGAGAGAGAGCCCCTGAGTTGGGTGTGTGGTTCCTATCTGAGACAAAACTAGAATGTTGTGCTGGCCTCCTCCTTACAGAGAGTTGAGATGAACTCCAGATGATTCTCCTGTGTAACGTAGTGAGAAAGAAGATCTGCTGAGTTGGACGTGCCTGTGGCTGAGCACAGGTGAACGTGTGAAATCCCATGAGCTGGGTGCGTCGTTCTGAGACAGAAATGAAACGATGTATTAGCCTCCTCTGAGTAGAGAGTTGAGATGATGAACTCCAGATGACCCTCTTGTGTAACGCAGTGAGAAAGAAGATCTGTTGAGTTGGACGTGCCTGTGGATGAGCATAGGTGAACGTGATCCTAGTGACTGAGCACTAGTGAGTGTGGTTCTCCTGTGAGATGCAGTGAGATAGAGAGACATCCCTATGGCTGAGCACAGATGGATGTGCCCCTAGTGGCTGAGCACTAGTGGGTGTATGAGATCCCTTGCTATATTGTTCAAGAGTCAGACTTACCTGTAACCCTATTTGTTATGTAAAGGGTACAGGTCAGCCCCACCTTAATGTAAAAGATAATTAATGTAAAAGATAATTAATGTAAAAGATAATTAATATGGTAATTATTAATTATATTTTGAGTTATTGAGGTCGGCCCTATTGTGCCAATAGACACATCATTTGATGTGACAAGTCTTATATAAATAAAGGTGAATCCCCATTGAGGAAACACACTTATCATTGTGTCATCTCATAATTTCAGGAGTTGTGGTATGAAATTATGAGAATTACAACACCGTCTTGTGCGCTAGGTTTAGTGATGGTGTGGGAGGTCTTTCTCTTGAAGAATATAGCAAAGGATTGGCTGGGTTTTCTTCCCTTGTTGAGAAGGGTTTCCCAGGATACTTCTTGTGTTCTTGTGCATGGTTATTCTTCTTGTGATCTTGATCTGCTGCAGTAGTTATGGTTCAAGTAAAACTAAACAAAAAATTTAAAGTAAATCCATGAGCCATAGCTCATTGAAAATTGAACATGGTACCAGAGCAGGTCTTGAAGAATACCACTTGCTCAAGATTGAAGGAAGACCGTGGTCACCTAAAAGACTGTCAAAGCCTTGATGCTATTGCATAGAGGGAAAGGACCGGACCCTCTTTAAAAATTTATGTGGTAAAATTACTTAGAGCTGGCTGCAAGCCTACTAGTCTAGGCCAAACCCTGGTTAAAAGAGACCACAACAAAGGAGAAACCCCACTAAGGGCCAGATCTTCTTTTTAAAAATTTTGTGGTGAATTTAAAACCATTGAACAACAACCGAAGTATATGGGAGAGGAGGCCGTAGCCCAGGAGAAGGGCCGGTTGCTAGAATAAGGTAGCCACAGGCTTGAGGAGCAAGCCTACCCTAAACCGCAGGTAAACTTATGGCAGCCACATCAAGAAACTCGGTCTGTTTTGAGGTAAACTAGTACTGCTGGTCCGAGATGTTGTTTTGGAGGCTAATTCAAAGGTAAACTTAAGGGCATAATCCTTGGCTCTTGTGAATAGCTGTTACAACCACCCTAGTAGCAGAGTAAGGGCGACTATTAGGATTGTACCAACTAGTCTAAACAACAAACTCCTAAACAACAAACTCAAGTTGAAGCTTCAGTTACTGTATCAGGTTATGGCTTCTCTTTTTTTTAGACACGAAGCAACCATCTCCAGATCCTTCACATTTGTCTGCTGTAAGTCCTATTATTTGGAGGCATAAGCTGTTGTCGAAAGCCAAGCAAACCGATAACTTGAAAGTTGTCATCAATGCTTGAAACAAACATGTTCTCAGTTATGTTTCTAGCAAAATGGGGATATCTCAGTGAAAATCCCAAGCAGCATAAAGTCTTTTCTCATTACTTGACAGTTAACACTACAACAAATGTTGTTGATAGAAGCCAGGATGGTGATCATTTGCACATTGACTTTAAATATCAGTTTTCTTGCCTTATCATCGAAGCGTTTTGAAGCAGATTTAAAGACTGAAATTATGACAAAGTAGGGTCTAGTTTGAAGCCTATTCTGAGGCCAGGTTTGGCACGAGTTACAGAAGTGTGTAAACACTGTACAGACCTATCTTGAGAGCAGATTTCCGAAATAGATAAGCCAACCTTCATATCTGTTTTGGTGAGACATCAAGGGCAGCCTTGACCTATGATTAAAGGACTATTGTGACAGCGTTAGGACAGCAAGTGTTGTAAGTGACAAAGCGTATCTAGTGAATTACATGCATTGGAAAGTTGCAACAAGACCAAAGTACAAGGCCACCCTAGCCACAACAACTACAAGGTTGATGCAGACTTCGTTAAAGACTTGTATGATACAGGGTGGCTACAGAGGCAAACAAGTCTGGTTATAGAGTATAGCAGTGGCAGATGGTCACATGAAGCTACAACAATATAATGTGCCTTCTAGTCTATGACAACCAAGCAGAACCTCCATTGATGTACACTCTTAGGTATGCACTTGTATATATATTATTTGCATCATTGTCATAAGGGTACTTGCAGGAGGAACCCTTGGTGAAATCATGGACCCAGAGAGGTCTCAGTGCAGTCAGAAGAACAACACATTGGAAGTGAAGACTCCAGGTTTGATTGTTTTTTTAATTAGCATGCCTCTAGAGTCTAAACTACATTGCTAAGGTTGCTACATTACAAATAGGTATTGTAGCTATGACAACAATCCGTAAATTGTTTTGATTCTAGAGATGTATTCATGAATCTCCTCTAGGAGATATTCTTATCTTGTTTCCTTTCGCTTGTTTTCTTGTTCCAGACATGTTAACAACAAAGGAAGATGCTTATCCTTCAGACTTCAGAGGGAGTCACTTGACTCAGAAGGAGTCAAACTAATTGAGAAAGAGAGACAATACCTTCTTCCTCTTCAGCAGTCCAGAGAGAGATAGCCATTGATACAGTTGATCCAGTTGATATTCCCAGGGACTTTGCAGTAGGCCATAAAAGGTCTGTCTGGGCTTGACAAACTCTGCAAGAGGCAGAAAGACATGCAGTTGATGGAAGTATCGAGAAATACAAAATGAGACTTGTAGTCAGAGGATTCTCACAAGCAGAGGGAGTGAAATATGATGAGACATATTGATCCAGTAGCCCGATGCACTCCCATCTGTACTACTATCCATGAGTTGGAAACTACATCAGATAGATGGATTCTTGATGAGTTTGGGTTTTAGCAAGAGTGTTGCTGATCCAAACCTATATTATTACATTGTTGGCGACGAAGATTCTCACAAGCAGAGGGAGTGAAATATGATGAGACATATTGATCCAGTAGCCCGATGCACTCCCATCTGTACTACCATCCATGAGTTGGAAACTACATCATATAGATGGATTCTTGATGAGTTTGGGTTTCAGCAAGAGTGTTGCTGATCCAAATCTATACTATTACATTGTTGGTGACGAGAGCCTGATTTTGATGACTTATTCAGGAAGCTGTGTTGTTGGATACAAGCAAGCCTCAACTTCTGAGTTCTAGATGAAGGATCTGGGTATGATGCACTACTTCTTGGGACAAGAAGTATGACAAAGGACCAATGAGACTTTTCCTAAGTCAAGGAAAATATACAGTGCAGATATTAAAGAAGTTCAGTATGACAGAATGCAAATCCATGTCTACACCGATGGTGATGGATTTGACGAAAAATAAATGATGATGATTTAGATGAGATTTATCCACATGTGTACCGACAACTGATTGGATCATTGATGTATTTGGTTAACACCAGACCTGATATATGCTATGCAGCGAATGTGCTTAGTCAATCCATGTGTCAGCTAAGACAGACTCACTGGATAGCAGTAAAGCATGTATTGAGATATATACGAGGCACAGTTGGATATGGCCTGAGATATACCTCCAGTGTGAACTTGAGTTTGCAGGGATATGTCGATACAGATTGAGCAAAGAGTACAGTGTACCGGAAGAGCACATCCGGTTGTTGTTTTACCTTGGAGTTGACCATGGTTTCCTGGTGCAGCAGGAAACAAAGCTCTGTGGCCTTGAGTACCGCAGAAGCAGAGTATATAGCATTGAGTGTGGCAGCCTGCGAAACAATGTGGCTTCTGACAGATTTATTTGATCATGAGATGGATCCTATTATTACTTGTGATAACCAGAGCTGTGTGAAGCTCTCTGAGAACCCTGTGTTTCATGATAGATCGAAACACATTGAGATAAAATATCATTATATCAGAGACATGTTGCAGAGGAAAGCAGTACATGTGCAATACCTTCCTACATATGAGCAGATTGTAGATATCTTCACCAAATCGTTTGCCAATACGAAGTTCGAGTACTTCTGTGAGAAACTAGCTTGGTGAAGATTACCTCCCTAACTAAGAGGGAGTGTTGATGATTACAACCAAGACAAAGTTCGAGTACTTCCATGAGAGACTTGGCCTGGTGGAGAATGCCTCCCTAGCTGAGAGGGAGTGTTGATGATTACAATTGCGTGAGACATCCTCCAAGACACAGACCTGAGAGAGAGCCCCTGAGTTGGGTGTGTGGTTACTATCTGAGACAGAATTGGAACGTTGTGCTGGCCTCCTCCTTACAGAGAGTTGAGATGAACTCCAAATGATTCTCCTGTGTAACGCAGTGAGAAAGAAGATCTGCCGAGTTGGACATGCCTGTGGCCGAGCATAGGTGAACATGTGAAATCCCATGAGCTGGGTGCATCGTTCTGAGATAGAAATGAAACGATGTATTAGCCTCCTCTGAGCAGAGAGTTGAGATGATGAACTCCAGATGACCCTCCTGTGTAACGCAGTGAGAAAGAAGATATGTTGAGTTGGACGTGCCTGTGGATGAGCATAGGTGAACGTGATCCTAGTGACTGTAACAACCCTAGTTAAATAGTTGCATAGGGTTTATCAAGAATAGTTAATTATTGAATTAACTGTCCTAATATATTTTAGTTAAACAATGATTATTTATTAATAATATTAATTAATTGTTTATATCTGTTGATTAATTAATTAACTTATTAAAGGTTAGGGTAATGAATTAAGAGCTTAATAAATTTTAAATTATTTTTATAAGACTTTACGTATGCAGGGGGGGAATGAAGCATGGGGTAGAAGGATAAGGTAACAAAGGAATAGGATAAGGTAATAAAGGAATCAGATAAGGTAATAAAGGAATGGGATAAGGTAATAATGGGGAGGATAAGGTAATTAATGGAGGATAGGGAGTTGGTGAATGGGGGGAGATATGACGGGGAAGAGTCGGACGAGAGAGGATTATGAAAAGTTGGGAGGAGAGGACTGTATTGGGGGATTGGATATTTTTCTGGTTTTGAGGAGTTTGATTTGGAGATTGGGTGAACTGTGGCAGGGGGCACCAGGTTGTTGGGAGTTTTGGGCTCGGGGGCTAGTATTCCTTTCGGTATCCTGGAGCTAGGGAGCCGGACAGGCTGCTCCTAGCTGGCTGGGTGGTTAGTCGGTTTTGGGCAGGGTTTGGCCAGTGCATCAGGTTGGGCAAAGCAACAGAGAGGACAGCCAGATCAGCGAGAATTAGCATCAGGCAGAGGTATTTTTATTTATGAATTTGCTGGGTTATGTGGATGATTATGTAATATATTTTCATGCTGTTCATAAATTTAATTTATGCTGCTTATATGCTGAAAGAAATTACTTATTGCTTATGCTGAATAATCTTAATGTTTAAATTATGAATTTTACTAGGCTTAATTAATTTAGGTTCCTACACATGGTATCAGAGCCTTAGTTTGAAATCTGGGCCTAAGGGCCAAGCTCCAACTCCAACTCCAGCTCCACCTAACCTGCAAGCCAAGCACACAATTTTTTTTTTACACGGATATAGACATAAATATAAAATAATGAGCATAAATAACCCAAAAAAATCCTGAAATAACCCTCAAATAAAATCGGTAGCAGTAAGGAGCCGTGCAAATAGACCTACAACCCATAAACCCTAGGTAATAGACCTGAAATGACACTAAATAAATATATATAAAAAAAAAAAAACTACTTAGAAACCCTGAAGAAGAGAGAGATTGTTACAGGAAAGGAGATCCTGCGCCTATTTCATTCCTTGTTCCAACCACATGTCAATATTTAGAGACCACTTGCTCTCTGGTAAAATCCTCACCCGTAAATAGAACATAAATAAAATAAAATTACAAAGAAAAAACTTGAAGGTTAACATTGATTATGTATATATATATATATATATATATATATATATATTATGTAAAAGAAAAAAAAAAATTTAGAAGACGTTAAACTACGAAGAATATGCAAAGGCTACCTGCTGAAAGCCGGCATAGAGCTTCTTTATTTTTACTTGAACCCTTTAATTTCTCTTCAACTCCTTTATCAGTAGTAGAGAAGCTCTTTTCTGCTTCATCCTTTGCTTACAGAAGAGCTACAGCCCAAATTTTGAGGCCCTTCGCAAAGGTTTTCGGATCGACTGTCAGCTTGTCTACAATGGCAGAAGCTGCATCATTTGTCCGGGGCAACGTTTATCCGAATGGAATCGTCGTTCTCACGCTCGACCGACCGAAAGCCCTGAATGCCATAAATTTAGCATCAAAAACCTTGCCGACTATTAGCTTTGTAAATGAATTATAGGAACAGATGCCTCACACATTCTCACATACACACAATCGAGATGACAGCTGGAAATTAAGCAGATTTGGGGCACCTATTATCAACCGGATTAAAAATGCCAAAAAAATAATAATTTCTCACCTTAATGGGCCGACATGGTGATTATTAATTGATATATGTGAGAACCTTTGAGTGTCTCCTCCTGCAGATGGGGTGTGGTACTTAGCCCGAAACGTCGAGTTTTTAATAATATTACACAGGGTTTCCACCATTTAAAAATAGATAGGATTTTCAGATTTTCCATTCTGTCAGATATCCATCATTGAGATAAGCTATCGAGTCACATAAAATTAAGTTTACAATCGAAATAACCATGATTAAAAATTAAGTTCTACACATCATCAATGATTAAAATAAGTATAAATAAATGATGGAGAAGCTTGCAAGAACCCAGAAAACGTACAAGCCAGCGTCCAAGCGCCACCGCCATGCACAAAGCCACGACTAGTGCAATGCCACGACCAGACCAGCCACGGCCGAAGAGCCGCGCGCTGCACACACAGAAAACAATTTTTTTTTTTAGTAATAAACAAAAAAAAAAAACCCAACCCAAGCACTAGCGCCAAACACCAGCGCACAAGGAAGGCTACCCATTGCACCAACAACCAAGCACCTGCCACGCAGCCTAACAGCCAAGCACCTGCCATACAACACATCACAATCCAATGAAAAATACCAGTGTGAAACCATCGAAGGGAAGAGCCCACGAGCACGATTTGATGGTTGTTGGCAGCACACGAGCTGTATACACAACGCCTCACAACTGTCCGACCAGGGTCGGTCCATTCTCATATTCGCTTCTGGAATCGACATGACTTACGAAGGCATACAAAATCAGTTGAAGACGATGATCAATTCCATTGCTCCCTTCAATAGAAATTTCAGCACTCCTCACAAGCATTCTCTGAAGCCCCTCGAAATCGATCCCCTTGCCTCCTGCTTTGCATTCTCCATCACTAGACTCAGGAGGAAGAAGAAGAACAACAATAATGAATCTCTGCAATTGCCGAAGCGAATATCACAGCATGCCCATGGCAAACGCCTCTGGATAACGTCATTGTGGTAGTGGGTCGATACCAGGGAAGAACGAGATAATGGAAATGAAATTTATCTTAGCGGAGGAGTTCATACACGGCGTGGATGTCGTTGATCCTTTCGGGGCATTTCATGCTCTCTTATGCTCTTACTCAGGCCTGAAGACCTCCAACCATGGCGGTCGACCATGTAGCCAGGGACCTCCCAAGAAGAAAATGAGTGGGGGAAAAGAGAATTTAGGGTTAAGATAGAAAGTGCGGGGTATGCGTAGGGTTTTGGTTAGCTATGACCTTGGGAGAGGGGGGCACGTGGGCCTCATGCGAGGACCCACGATGCCGGTTTCACATTTAAATTTTTTATTTATTTAATGTTCTAATTTTATGTAATATTTATTTATTTATTTATTTTTTTTTTTTATTATTTTATTGTTAAAATTATCCACCTTTAAATTATAGATTTAATTTTTATTTATTTATTTTTATTTATAATTAAATAACCCTTGTGTTAAAATTATCCATATTTAAATTACATGATTTAAATTAAAAGTTTAAGTTATTATATATGTTTAAATTAAAGACTTTAAACCATAGTATTAAAGATTTAAGTCTTAAACCTTAGTTTTAAAGATTTAAATTTAGGTTTAAAACCTTAGTTTAAGGTTTAAAACTAAGGTGATTAATTTAATAAGAAATTTCAAAGTATTGCGCCGAGGCCCAATCTCCAAGTCCACGAGCTAAGAACCAAATCCCAGCGTACAAGCACCAAGCTTCCATGCATAGCCTCAGGGTCACTACATCTTACGACCACAAGTCCAGAAACAATACGTAACCACAACGCACAAGCGCTAAGCTCCAATGCCCGAAAACCACTCTACAATCCTCAAGACTCACACCTACAGCCACCGAGACACACAATTCAGCGCATATGTACAACGCGCGAAGGAAATCCCACGAGTCAAGCATCGAAGGATAGCCTTAGACTCATTTCATCGACATTAGGTTGGAAGTCACCTTAATTAGTTGTAAACGCAAAGTATAAGGACTTAGAACAAGATAAGCGGGAGCGGGGCTTCATGCGCGCTAGGAGGGTAAGTTAGAGGAATTAGCGAGTGGGGTACAGTGCTAGCATAACTACCATGCGAATGAATCAATAGTTTTCTTAGGCGAAGAAATCAAGCTTAGACGCTTTAGCCCTAACCTAGCCACCTCCCCTAAAGAGAGTAACATCTGTTTACAGACAAGTAAAGAAAAACTTACGCCTAACCCTGTTTTCTAGTTTAAGTTGCACAAATTTGAAACGTCCTTGAACTCACCCTAACAACTTTGGTTGATGCAGGTTAAATCATACATGATGGTTAGGACTCGAGGGAATCGAGGCAGGAGAGCATCGTCGCAGGCACCGCCAACACCGCCAGCGCCGCCGCCAACATCACCCGAACTAACTCTCATACTGGGCTCTTTGGAGGCCATAAATGAGACTTTAAAGGGGCGACAACCAACAGGGATCGAAGTGGAACCCCCACCATCTGGAACAGGTAATCCAGAAGCGTCGAGAGATTCAGGGGGAGGACCTCCACCCGAAGATATTACTAGAGAATTGTAGAAGATCAAACTTCCGGAGTTTGCCGGGGGTCGTGCCAGTGAACCCGCGGAAGCATGGTTGGAAGGCATGACAAGGTGTTTTGCCTTAAGGGACTATGCGTCCACCTCAAAGGCGAAGATAGTGATTTTTTAGTTAAGAGACAACGCCTTGAACTGGTTGGGAAACCTGGAAAGACAACTGCATCTTACCTCGGACACTGTATCTTGGGAACTTTTCGAGGAGAGGTTCCGAAGGAAATATCTGCCAGCTTACTATGAGAAACAACCGGTAGGAGCGTTTCATGCTCTAGTACAGGGAAACAGGACCGTAGAGGAATATGAGATTAGGTTTATGGAATTGGTCAAGTATGTTTCATATATGGATAATGACCAACGACAGGCAGAACGCTTTGTCTATGGGTTAAACCCTAAGATAAGGGCTATGGTGCGGATGTGGAAACCGTCTTCAGTAGCGGAAGCTGTGGAAAATGCGCGTTATGCGGAGGAACACATGAACTTAACTAGAGGTACGAGACCTTCCTTTCCGCATCGTCCTGGATTCGTGGGGAAGACCCCTAGGACATTTCCCAGGGGAGGGGGCTCAAGGCCACCTCCATATGGTAACAGAGTCGCACCAAGGACAGTAGCCACAGGGATTTCAATGGCAGCGAGTGTAGCATCTTGTTCATCACCAATGACGCAGGCAGGTCCACGGCCATCTCAGGGAGCAGCTAGTAGGGGCAGGGGTTCCAGGGGAAGGAACTCATTTCAGAGACAGTCACAGAACAGTGCACAGGTTCAATCTCGTGTTACTTGTTGGGGATGTGGAGGACCCCATTACCAGCGTGACTGCCCAGAGTTACAATCAGGATTTGTGCATAGAGAAGGAAAGGCCCTGATGGGAAGAGCAAGTAGCAGCCACCAAATTTACGCAGCGGTTAATAATCGCCAGGCCAAACATCAATCCACGGTGGTGGAGTCATCAGGTACGCTAAATCATATCAATGTTAAGATTTTATTTGATTCTGGTGCAACAGATAGTTTCATTTCACCATCTGCATTAGAAGAGAGTGGGTTGGCAACCTACGAGCATGATGACTTTAAACAAGTCGAGATGACTTCGGGGGAAAAGAAGCAGTAGGACCTAGCGTCGATAATTGTATAGTAGACCTGGGAGTGTGTACTACCAGGTTGAAGGTATACGTCACTGCTCTTGAGGCATACAATCTAATCATTGGAATGGATTGGTTAGAAGCTCATCGAGCTTTGGTAAATTGTTTCACAAAAAGGTTGTTTTGTGTCGACGATGAAGGAAGGCCAGTGGAGATCCAGGGTGTACGGAGAAAGGTGTCTCTACGCTTTATCTCAACTATGAAGGTTAAGCGATGCTTGAGGCAAGGGTGTCAACTATATGTAGTGGAAGCGGTGAATGAAAGGAAGGGACCCTCCTTGGATCAGTACTCGGTATTGTTAGAATTTAAGGATGTTTTTCCGAACGAGTTGCCAGGGTTACCTCCTGAGAGGGAGCTTGATTTTACTATTGAGCTAAAACCTGGTGCAGAACCAATTTCTAAGACTTCGTATTGGATGACAGCGCCGGAACTTTGTGAGTTGCAAATGCAGTTGAAAGAGTTACTGGACTTAGGGATAATAAGGCCTAGTGTCTCACCTTGGGGTGCACCAGTAATTTTTGTAAAGAAGAAGGATGGTTCCTTACAACTATGTATAGATTACAGGGACTTGAACCGTGCTACAGTGAAAAATAGGTACCCAATGCTGCGAATAGATGACCTCTTCGATCAGATGAAAGGAGCAGCAGTATTCTCAAAGATCGATTTGCGATCAGGGTATCATCAGTTAAGGATTAAGGAAGGCGATATCCCAAAAACTGCCTTTCGAACTCGGTTTGGACATTACGAGTTTGTCGTAGTACCTTTCGGATTGACCAATGCACCAGCAGTATTCATGAGCCTCATGAACGGCGTATTTCGGAAGTACTTAGACCGTTTTGTACAAGTCTTTCTAGATGACATCCTCATCTATTCCAAGAACGAAAGAGAACATGAGGAACACTTACGAGTAGTGTTGTCCTGCCTTAGAGAGAACAAATTGTATGGGAAGTTGTCGAAGTGTTCCTTCTTCCAGAAAGAGATCCACTATTTAGGTCATATCATTTCCAGCGAAGGAATCTCTGTGGACCTAGAAAAGGTAAAGGCCATTATGGGGTGGCCAGTGCCGGAAAATGCCCATGAGGTGAGAAGCTTCATGGGGCTAGTAGGTTATTATCAAAGATTTGTGGAAGGATTCTCAAAAATAGCGAAACTCATCACCACCTTGCAGCGCAAGGGGGTCAGGTATGAATGGACATAAGAATGTGATAGTGCATTCATTGAGCTTAAGAGGTTACTGACTAGTGCGCCAATTCTACGAGTGTCGGATATGGAAAAGGACTTCACAGTCTGCACGGATGCCTTGAAGCAAGGGTTGGGGGCCGTGCTAATGCAGGATGGAGGAGTGATAGCTTATGCATCAAGGAAGTTGAAGAAACATGA
>ML798236.1:302293-315293 GCA_009831015.1 Picea engelmannii | reverse complement strand
CTAGCTACACATGCATTTCTTGTACATGTACACTAGTATGAATGAGTTTCTTGGCTTACTTACTAATAATGACGGTTATTTGTTATGAATGTGTGAACCATGTTTCTTTTCCCTTGTATCATAAAATACCTTAACTTCGGGACGAAGTTTCCTAAAGGGTGGGTATATGTAACAACCCTAGTTAAATAGTTGCATAGGGTTTATCAAGAATAGTTAATTATTTAAGTAACTGTCCTAATATATTTTAGTTAAATAATGATTATTTATTTATAATATTAATTAATTAATTATTTATTAATTAATTGTTTATATCTGTTGATTAATTAATTAATTAATTAATTAACTTATTAAAGGTTAGGGTAATGAATTAAGAGCTTAATAAATTTTAAATTATTTTTATAAGACTTTACGTATGCAGGGGGGGGATGAAGCATGGGGTAGAAGGATAAGGTAATAAAGGAATAGGATAAGGTAATAAAGGAATGGGATAAGGTAATAATGGGGAGGATAAGATAATTAATGGAGGATAGGGAGTCGGTGAATGGGGGGAGATATGACAGGGAAGAGTCGGACGGGAGAGGATTATGAAAAATTGGGAGGAGAGGATTGTATTGGGGGATTGGATATTTTTCTGGTTTTGAGGAGTTTGATTTGGAGATTGGGTGAACTGTGGCAGGGGGCACCAGGTTGCTAGGAGTTTTGTGCTCGGGGGCCAGGATTCCTTTCGGTATCTTGGAGCTAGGGAGCCGGATAGGCTGCTCCTAGCTGGCTGGGTGGTTAGTCGGTTTTGGGCAGGGTTTGGTCAGTGCATCAGGCTGGGCAAAGCAGTAGAGAGGACAACCAGATCAGCGGGAATTAGCATCAGGCAGAGGTATTTTTATTTATGAATTTGCTGGGTTATGTGGATGATTATGTAATATATTTTCATGCTGTTCATAAATTTAATTTATGTTGCTTATATGCTGAAAGAAATTACTTATTGCTTATGCTGAATAATCTTAATGTTTAAATTATGAATTTTACTAGGCTTAATTAATTTAGGTTCCTACAGTGACTGAGCACTAGTGAGTGTGGTTCTCCTGTGAGACGCAGTGAGATAGAGAGACATCTCTGTGGCTGAGCACAGATGGATGTGCCCCTAGGGGCTGAGCACTAGTGGGTGTATGAGATCCATTGCTATATTGTTCAAGAGTCAGACTTAACTGTAACCCTATTTGTTATGTAAAGTGTACAGGTCGACCCCACCTTAATGTAAAAGATAATTAATGTAAAAGATGATTAATATAAAAGACAATTAATGTAAAAGATTATTAATATAAAAGGTAATTAATGTAAAAGATAATTAATATGGTAATTATTAATTATATTTTGAGTTATTGAGGTCGGCCCTATTGTGCCAATAGACACATCATTTGATGTGACAAGTCTTATATAAATAAAGGTGAATCCCCATTGAGGAAACACACTTATCATTGTGTCATCTCATAATTTCAGAAGTTGTGGTCTGAAATTATGAGAATTACAGCACCCTCTTGTGTGCTAGGTTTGGTGATGGTGTGGGAGGTCTTTCTCTTGAAGAATATAGCAAAGAATTGGCTGGGTTTTCTTCCCTTGTTGAGAAGGGTTTCCGAGTATACTTTTTGTGTTCGTGTGCATGGTTATTCTTCTTGTGATCTTGATTTGCTGCAGTAGTTACGATTCAAGTAAAACTAAACATAAAATTTAAAGTAAATCCATGAGCCATAGCTCATTGAAAATTGAACAATTTTCGCATCTTTGGTTGTCCAGTTTATATACATGTACTGATAGAGAAGAGGATCAAGTTGGAGCCCTCCAATAGGAAGGGTTTTTTTGTGAATTATAGTGAGACTTCAAAGGCTTACATGATTTATATTGCAAACATAGGAAGATAGTAGTAAGCAGGGATGTAAATTTTGAGGAAGACTTTGCATCCAGGAAGTTTCATGAGCCTACACCAGTGGCAGAGGATAGGAGCAGGAAGGTTCAAAGGTTGAGTCGGGGTCACCAATGATTTCTAGGACAATAAAACATCCTTTAGGTGAATAGGGGGAGATAGGATCCCCTTACACTTCTGTCAGGAGACCTCAATGGTTCATTCGGAGATTAAGGGATGCTCAAGAGCATGTTGAGACTCCCAGGAGCATATTTAGAGAGAGCTGTTGATGATTACAGCTTCGTGAGACATCCTCCAGGACACGATCTCCTCTGAGACTGAGTGAGATGACCTGTGAGAGAGCCCATGAGTTGGGTGTGCCCATGTGATGGGTGTGTCGTTCCTCTCTGAGATTGAGATGAAACGATGTGTATGCCCCTGTGTGGGGTGAGGATGCCCATGAGATGGGTGTTGCATTTGAGATGAAACGATGTGTATGCCCCTATGTGGGGTGAGGATGCCCATGAGATGGGTGTGTCGTTTGAGATGAAACGATGTGTACCCCTGTGAGGGGTGAAGGTGCCCATGTGGTGGGTGTATCGTTCTCCTCTGTGTAGAGAGTTGAGACGATGTGGTGCTCCAGATGATTCTCCTGTGGACTCAGTGAGAGAGAGATTTGTTGAGTAGGATGTCCCTGTGGCTGAGCATAGGTGGACATGCCCCTAGTGGCTGAGCACTAGTGGGTGTGTGAGATCCCTTGTTATATTGTCTAAGAGTAAGATTTACCTATAACCCTAATTGTGATGTAAAGGGTATAGGTCGGCTCCACCATATGTGAAAGATAATTAATGTTTATTGTAATAATTAATTATTTTCTAAGTTATTGAGGTCGGCCTTGTTGTGCCAATAGACACCACTTTTGGTCTGTCCAGTCTAGTATAAATAAAGGTAATTTCCCCATTGAGGAAACACACAACACACACAAGTCATTCGTCATTTGGAAATTTCAGCAAGTACATCTTCTAGGGCTGAAGTGCGCACCTCTCTTGGGCGCAAGCTTCTTGGTTTTGGAGAGCACCCTTTTGTGTGCTAAGTCTATGGTGTGGGAGGTCTTTCTCTTGATAATATAACAAAGGATTGCTGGGTTTTCTTCCCTTGTTGAGAAAGGTTTCCCAGGATATTTCTTGTGTTATTGTGCATGGTATTTCTTCTTGTGATCTTGGTTATTGCAACAATTGTGAATGGTGTAGCTGCATTTGTTTATGGTTCAAGTAAATGCCAAAATTGAAATAAACCTCATGCTTGAGTCTAACATAGTGAAAATTCAACAAGAGTAGACCTTTGAAAAAGTTTGCAGACTATATGGCATTGATGAGTAGCATTCTAGATTCTCAGCCTTCCACTTTTCAAGAGGCAATAGATCAACAAGTATGGCAGGATGCCGTGGTGGAGGAGTACACCTCCATCATGAAGAATGATGTTTGGGACATAGTGCCAAAATCGGAGGGGAGTTAGTTGTGAGTTCCAGGTGGCTCTACAAGATCAAACATGCTGCAGATGGCAGCATTGAGAAGTTCAAAGCGAGGTTTTTGGTGAGAGGGTTCTCCCAGAGAGACAGAGTGGACTATGAGGAGACATTTGCTCCAGTTGCCAATTACACTTCCATTAGAGTAGTTATGTCCTTGGTTCTACCAATCTGATGCCTGGAGAAGCCCTAGTATCCATGGGCTCGACAGACTTTGTAGGAGGCAGATGGACATGCAACTCCTCGTGGTACATTTCGAGAGAGCAAGAGACCACATAGATTTTCAAGCTATGTTTAAGCTATGAGCCACATCATTGATACTGAGCCTTCTTGTCATGGAGAAGCAGCAGGTCAACAGGTTTAGAAAGATGCCATGACCGAAGAGTATCAGTGCATCATGAAAAATGATGTGTGGGATATTGTTCCAAGACCGAAAGGGAAGTCTGTAGTGACTTCCAAGTGGATCTATAAGATCAAACATGTAGCTGATGGAAGTGTCGAGAAGTACAAAGCGAGATTTGTGGCTAGAGGATTCTCTCACGTGGAGGGAATAGATTATGAGGAGACATTTGCTCCTGTTGCCCGATACACTTCCATTTGTACGATTATTTCCCTTGTCGCATCCACGGGTTGGAGACTACATCAGATGGATGTGAAGACAACCTTTCTCAATGGAGAGATTGAGAAAGAAATTTACATCGAGCAACTAGATGGATTCGTGATACATGAGAAGGAGTCTCATGTGTGCAGGTTGAAGAAATCCCTGTATGGACTAAAGCAGGCACCTCGTGCATGGTATGAGAAGATTGATGGATACTTGATGAGTTTGGGCTTCAACAAGAGTGTTTCTGATCCCGACCTATACTACAACATTGTTGGTGATGAGTGCCTGATTTTGGTCCTATATGTTGATGACTTATTCCTCACCGGTTCATAAAGCCTGATTGTTGAATGCAAGCGTGCATTGGCTTCTGAATTCGAGATGAAGAACCTTGGTATGATGCACTACTTCTTGGGACTAGAAGTGTTGCAGAGGACTGATGAGATTCTCCCGAGTCAGGGGAAATACATAGTTGAGATATTGAAGAAATTCAGGATGACAGACTGCAAGCCCATGGCCACACCAATGGAGATGAATCTGAAGAAATTGAGTGAGACTTCTTCCGTTTCAGGCGAGATTGATCCACATCTTTACAAACAACTGATTGGATCATTGATGTATCTGGTTAACACCAGACCTGATATATGCTATGCAATGAGTGTACTCAGTCAGTTTATGAGTTAGCTGAGACAAACACATTGGATAGCAACGAAGCATGTGTTGAGATATTTATGAGGCACAGTTGGTTATGGACTGAGATATGTCTTCGATGTAGACATGATATTGCAGGGATATGACGATGCAGATTGGGCAAGGAGTGCAGTGGACCGGAAGAGCACCTCTGGTTGTTGTTTTACTTTGGGATCTTCCATGGTTTCCTGGTGTAGCAGGACACAAACTTCTGTGGCTTTGAGTATTGCAAAAGCAGAGTACATTGCATTATGTGTGGCAGTCCACGAAGCAGTGTGGCTTCGCAAGCTCCTTGCAGACTTATTTGGACATGAGATGGATTCCATCGTTATCCATTGCGATAACCAGCGTTGTGTGAAGCTCTCAGAGAATCCTGTGTTTCATGATAAATCGAAACACATCGAGATCAAATATCATTACATAAGAGATATGGTGTATAGGAAAGCAACACATGTGCAATACCTTTCTACACACGAGCAAGTTGCAGATGTCTTCACCAAACTGTTTGCCAAGACGAAGTTCGAGTACTTCCGTGAGAGACTTGGCCTGGTGGAGAATGCCTCTCTAGCTGAGAGGGAGTGTTGATGATTTTAGCTTGATGAGACATTCTCCAGATCGTTCTCCTCTGGACTGAGTTGAGATGATCTGTGAGAACGCCTATGTGATAGGTGAGTCATACTCCTCTGGAATGAGTTGAGATGACGTGTGTTGGTCTCTTGTTGTGCTCCTCTGGACTGAATTGAGATGACTTGAGATGGTCTCCTGTCGGACTCCTATGGACTTAGTTGAGTTGATTTAAGATGGCTCTCCAGTTCGTACTCCTATGGATTTAGTTGAGTTGATCTGTTTGAGAGCGACGCCCCTTGTGGTTGAGCACATGTGGACTTGTCCCTAGTGGCAGAGCACTAGAGGATGTGTGTGAGACCCCTTGCTATATTGTCAAAGAGTAAGACTATTGTGAAACCCTAATTTGTATTGTGAAGGGTACAAGTCGGCCCTACTGTGTAAAGATAATTAATATTGTGTAAACGATTAATTATATTATTGAGTTATACAAGTCGGCCCTATTGTGCCAATAGACACATCTATTTGATGAGTTAGGTCATGTATTTATTAGAGAGATACATACCCATTGAGGATCATATCTCATTCACTAAACACATCACTTGGAGATATGAAATTTGGTGCGCACTTTTTATGCGCTAGCCTTATTGGTCATAGAGCACCCTCTTTTGTGTGCTAGGGTTTTGTCTTGAGGGCCACCTTTGTTGGCACCTACATTCTCGGTGGAGAGGGTTTCTTCTCTTGGAAATATAGCAAAGGGTTGCTGGGTTTTTCCCTTGGTTGAGAAGGGTTTTCCCAGGATAACTTCTTGTGTCTTGTGCATGGTTATTCTTCTCGTGATCTCGGTTACTGCAGCTATTGTGTTGCTGCATTGTTTATGGTTCAAGTTCATGCTAAATTGAAAAGAAACTACATGCTTGAGTCATCCGTTAAAATTCAGCACTGCTAAGTGCATCAACCACCTTGTTCTCTTTACCTTTGATATGCTTTATATCAAAGTCATACTCACTCAAGAATTCCAACCACTTGATTTTTCTAGCATTCAAATGGTTGTCTAAACAAATATTTCAGACCACAATGGTTTGTTTCTCAACTCAAATATCTTTCCCATGAGATAATGCCTCCACATCTTCAAGGCATGTATTATAGCTATCAATTCTAAGTCATGAGTAGCATAGTGCCTTTCATGCTCTTTTAATTTCCTCGATTCATAACATATCAC
Source organism: Picea engelmannii (assembly GCA_009831015.1). Lineage (NCBI taxonomy): Eukaryota > Viridiplantae > Streptophyta > Pinopsida > Pinales > Pinaceae > Picea > Picea engelmannii. The sequence continues at coordinate 308,797 of ML798236.1, read as the reverse complement.
ATGCCCATTCTGACTAAGGACTCCACCGAGCACTTCTTTGCATGCATCGATGCACAAAATGAATTCTTCATTGGAATCAACAATTTTCAATATTGGTGCACTTGTCAACAAGCTCTTCAAGTGTTGAAAGCTTCTTTCACAATCAGGAGTCCACTCAAATCTCACACCTTTCTTTTGCAAAGATGTGATTGGGTGTGCAATCTTTGAAAAGCTCTCAATGGATCTTCTATAATACCTTGCAAGCCTCATGAATGATTTCACCTCGAAGACATTCCTTGGTACTGACCATTCTTCAATGGCTTTTATCTTTTCCAGATCCACTGCTATCCCTTCTTCTGAAATGATATGGCCCAAATAATGTATCTTCCTCTGGGAAAATGAGAACTTGCTCAACTTGGCATATAGTTGATTCTCTCTCAGTATTTGTAGCACCATCCTCAGGTGTTTCTCGTGCTCTTTTTCAGACTCAGAGTAAATAAGTATGTCATCCAAAAATACAATGACAAACTTATCTAAGGAATCTCTGAAAATTCTATTCATTAAACACATGAAGGCAGCTTGTGCATTTGACAACCCAAAGGGCACCATTGTGAACTCATAATGGCCATACCTTGTTCTGAATGTTTTCTTGTTGATATCTTCTTCCTTAATTCTCACTTGATGCTAGCATGATCTGAGGTCAATCTTGGAGAATATCTTTGCATCCTTCAGTTGATCAAAGAGATCATCTATTCGTGGCAAAGGATACTTGTTCTTCACTGTCACTTTTTTAGCTACCCGAAGTCAATGCAAAGCCTCAACGTCCCATCTTTATTTTTCACAAATAACACTGGTGCACCCCAATGTGACACACTTGGGCGTATATACCCTTTGTTCAAAATCTCTTCAAGCTGCATTTGTAGTTCCTTCATCTCTGGTGTACTCATCCTGTAAGGAGTCTTGGATACTAGGGCTGCTCCAGGCATCAGATTGATAGAGAAATCAATATCTCTCTTGGGTGGCAACCTTGGTGACACACTTGGGCATATATACCCTTTCTTCAAAAGCTCTTCAAGATGCATTTGTAGTTACTTCAACTATGGTGTACTCATCCTGTAAGGAGTCTTGGATACTGGGGCTGCTCTAGGCATCAAATTGATAGAGAACTCAATATATCTTTTGGGTGGCAACGCCGATATTTCTCTAAAGACATCTTCAAACTCTTTTAAGACAACATAGTCTTCAATATTTGACACTTTATTCTTAGCTATCTCTTCTATGTGAGCTGCAAATATTTGGCATCCTTTTCTGAAACTCTTCTTTAGCTGCAAGGCTGAAATTTCCCTGATAGTGACTGCCCTTGGAATACCTTGAACTGTCCTCAAGTTCCCTTCTTCATCCAAGCAAGTAAAAGCCTTGTTATAACAGTCTAGGACATCAAGATGCTTGTCCAACCAATCCATACCAATTTGGAAATCATATGAGCCCAAAGATATGATGTTCAAATATGCCCTTGTGCTTAGTCCATTAGACATGCCTTAACCCTCTTAGTAATTTTCCTCTTAGCTTCTGTAGCTAGCTGCACCAACCAAGATTTCCCAAGCTTGCTTCTTGGCAAATGAAATCTTTCCACCATTTTAGGTTCTAGATAACTATGACTAGATCATGAATCAATTAAAATAGTAATGGGTTGGTCATTAATCTTACCTTCCACTTCAATCACGTGAGATTGAAACTCAACTTGTTTGTTATTCAGGGTTGCATAGATCCTTGGCATTCTTCTGCCCATGTCCTCCACTGTATCAATTTGTTGTACATTGTGAACAATCCTCACTTTTTTCAGGTCTGAGGGAAATCTCGGTACATGTGATCTCCCTCACAACCCCAACACTTCATTGGTTGTTGTCTTGGTCTTTGCCCCATTGTTTTTGTCATTTTGGGCTCCTTGGAAGTTGGTTGACCCTGAGAATTATTTCTGAAGAATGTGGTCCCCTTCTTCTTTTGCTCCATCTTTCCTTTCTTCTTGTCTTCCCAATCCTTTTGCAAAGTTGGTCTTCCTCTATGCTGATCATAGAGACACTTGGCTCTCCTTATTGTTTCATCCAATGTCTTGGGATCATCATACAGTATCTTATCATTGATAAATGATGAAAACCCACTTAGGTACCTCTGAATCTTAACCTGTTCATCCTTTATGAAAACAACTTATTTCAATTTCAACAACTCTAAAAATATCCATTCATACTCATCTATGGTCATACTTCTAAGCTTGAGTTCAAAGAACTCCTTCATCTTTCCATCATAATAATCCTTGGTTAAGTACTTCTTTTAGAAAACCTCTTGAACTCCCTCAAAGTAATCTTCTTCTCATCAATGTGTTGCACTTGCACAAACTAGTCCCACCACATTGTTTCTTTTCCTTTGAGCTGGTAGATTTCAATTCTCCCTTCTGCCTGTGAGGAATAATTATGCAATTGAAAGTGTTTCCTCATCCCCAAAAACCAAGTTTCTGCATCCTCATCCTTCTTGTGCTCACCATCAAAGGTAGGAGGTTTGATATTATTCATTTCTTCTTGTAGCTCTTCTACCCTAGACCTCCTTTTATGTTTTCTAACATGACATGGACTTGAACTACTGTGTGCTCTCCTAGTTGAATGCTTTGGTGAGTGATGATGATGCCTATCCACATTTCTTACTTCTCTTCTTTTATCATGAGAACTATGACTCCCTGACTTGTTTGTGATGTCCCCAGCTCTGCTCAAAGGCCATGTCACATCAAAATTTGAGCTCAGATACCACATTGCGACGTATCCAGCCTCCTAGCTCAGTCCCGTTACCACTTTGTAAAGTCTCCACCACCATAACTTCGCTATATAAAGCTCTGATATCAATTCTTTTTTCTGCGGAAGCTCGTTGAAACCAACAATGCGCACGACTGGCCTTGTGCTACGCGTTGCTACATTTTCCTAGTGCGTGCAACTAGTCTCGTACTGTATGCAACAACTATGTCTTAGCAAATTTGTGTGCTCAACCATGATTGTGTCATCCGTGTCGACTGTCCCTCAACATGCACGACATTTCTAGCTTCACGCTAGAACCCATACGATTATTGCTGAAGTTACTTAACAAGATAGCGACTATAATAACGAAAAGAAATCATAAAACAACTACGCGCGCAACCATTCCTATGTCGCGCGTTGGATCTGTCCCATTCACGTGCACAGATTAATACCACTTAGCGCACGTGATGATTCAACCCTTGCCTCAAAATTCCATAACTGTTACCACAAAATTATCTAACAAGAAACACTTAATAACTACCACGCTCTACATCTGCAACAATTATGTAGAACTAACAATATAAACACAACCCAACATAACTATGTATCAATTCCATAAACAACAATAACATAAGCAATCACAAGTTGAACAATATATAAACACATATAAACTTGTCATGGTCCATGCCCTGCATATGCATCAAACATGCAGTTCTACAACATATATAACCCACGCACAAATATATATCTATATCTATATCTATATCTATATCTATATCTATATATATATATATATATACAACTGTATCACATAATATATTTAACATGTATATGCACATTACTCAGAGAATAATACACATAAGAAAACACTTATCTTTTGTTGTAATCCACCAACTATGCACAGACCTCAGACGTTCCTCCCAGCCATAGACTCTGTTGTTTAGAAACTCTCAGCAGCAAGTCACCCTCGATCTGGGGCTAAAACTCCACCTGGGCAAAGGATTCCTAGGCCAAGCTAAGGTCTATCCATAGTCAAACACTCAGACAAAGGTGCCAACCCCAACAAACAAACTACAGTCCCTCATTGCCCACATGTTTGTCCCACCCCAGGAAATGTGTCCCTTCTCTACTCAATAGTCCTTTGGCTACCCCACTTCCCTTCCAGGGCTTCAACAACAGGCCAGATAGGAAGTCTTAGGGCCCTGTAGTTGCAACTAGGCACCTTGGGAAAACAATTCCCAGCATCTCTCTCGCCTGGAGAGAATGCTCACGAACTTGGCAATCTGCTTCTTCGAAAAACACAGGCTTGGCAACCTACTTCTTCAATAGCACATAGGCCTGACAACCCGGCTTTTCAATCGCACACGGGCCTGACAACCTACCTCTTCAATCACACACAGGCCTTCCCAAGCACAAGGTTATGTGATGACAACAAGTTACAGTTGGATACAGATTCCTTCTAGAGGAACGTTGGTCTGCATGATGAAGGAATGGGTGAAATCCCCTGAAATACACTGAGGCCCAACAATATATTTGCATGATTATAATCGAACACTTGTCAACTTAAGAGTAAACTTAGCTCCACTTGGTGATTCGTTCCCATTCCTTAGGCACTTAGGATAAGTACATATCCCATAATTATACTTTTGGAAATATTATTAAAATATTCCCTTTAAGCTTCACACCCCTTTCCCATTCTAGTGGAGTTTTAAACCCCCCATCTCTTTTCATCTGATTGGTCTGCGCGTAGTCATATGTTTTATTAATATCTGATTGCAATTGCATTTTACAAAAATAGCCGCACTTGCCTTTGTCGCAATCCAGGCTCTCCAGGCCTAATAACCCTCCAAGCAGTCTGGCCTCAATATACATATATAGAAAGGCTCTTTGGCCCCAAAATATCCTGGCTACATACACGGTTCGGTACACACTTTGAAGCGATCCTCGCGCACTTACCCAAGTGCGCGCAAAGCTATGAAACGATGCAGACTCTTCCCTTGATTCACGCACATAGAAATCCTCGCACACTTACTCAGGTGCAAGAAAGTTATGAAACGAGCGCACAGTCTTTCCTTGGTTCACGCGCGCTTAAATGTACCCAAAACTTGTGCACCATGACTCACCAACCTACATAAACAATTACATTTACATTACAATTGGGATTCAACCTAGGGGTATTACATTCCCCTCCCCCTTATTTATGCATTGTCCTCTGTGCATGATGTACAATCAAAATTTCAAAAGTCTTCAACAAAGATACAGGTACTCTGCGCGCATAGCATCCTCGTGCTCCCAAGTTACATCCTCAGGACCATAACGGGTCCACTGGACCTTTACCAGTCCTATTGCTTGATTCTGGAGCAACTTGACTTTTCGGTCCAATATGCACATCGACTAAACTCAGAGGTCGCCTTCTTGCTCCACTTGAATCACATTCCAATCAGCTACATGATTAGCATCAGACACATACTTTTTAAGTAAAGATACATGAAACACATTATGAATGCATATGGATGCATGCAGTGCAAGTATGTATGCGACATGACCAATCCTCTCTAGGATTTCAAACTACCAATAATAATGTGCTGCCAGCTTTGAACAATTTCTCAACTTAAGTGAACTCTTCCTAGCTTTCACTTTCAAAAGCACGTGGTCACCCACTTTAAATTCTCTATAAGTTCTGCATTTATCTGCATATCTCTTTTTCTTGTCTTGGGAAGCATTTAAATTCTGTTTTATTTTCACCACCCGCTCTTCAATTTCTCGAAGTAAATCTGACCCAACCATTACTCTATCTGCTGGGTTGTCCCAACTCACTGGTGTGTTGTCCCAACTCACTGGTGTGTTTCACCTTCTGCCATAAAGTGCCTCGAATGGGCTCATCTTCAGAGATGCTTGATACCCATTGTTATACGCAAATGTAAATATTTTTTCCACTACGTCGGTTTGTCCATCACATACATTCTTAGTATATCTTCTATCACTTGATTTACACTTTCTGTTTGTCCATCTGTCTCTCCATGGTAGGCTGTGCTAAAATTCAAATTTGTCCCAAATCCGTTAAATAATCCCTTCCAAAAATTGGATGCGAACTTGGGATCTCTGTCAGACATAATTGTCTTAGGTACACTATGAAGCCTGACAATTTCCCTCATATAAATATCAACAATGTTAGATGCCTTGTGCGCGAGTTTTACTGGAATAAAGTGGGCAACTTTCGTAAGCTTGTCCACCACTACCATGATGAAATCACGCTGCATGGTTGTTTTGGGAAGTTTAGTAACGAAATCCATTATGATAACATTCCATTTCCACTCAAGAATGGGTAATGGTTGTAGAAAACCAACTGGGTGTCTGTGCTCAACCTTGAATTTTTGACATTCCAAACACCTGGCAATAGAATCAACCACTTTTTTCTTCATACCTGGCCAATAGTATTGTTTCTTGACAATTGCAATTGTCTTTTGGTAGCATGGGTGCCCAACATAAGGCACATTGTGCATTTATTTTAATAGCTTATTTTTCAACTCCTGAGAATTTGGTACGTAAACTCTGCCCCTGTACATGAGGATTTCTGTTGAAATAATGTAACTGCAAAGAGTATTCTTATTATTATTGATATTTTATTTATAGAATCAATCCCCATTGTGGATTGATCATGTCAGATATTGTAATAGGACCAAATCCCCTTTTGCGGATTGGTCAACAGACAATTATAATAGGCAGAATAAGAAGTCGGCCCTAG
>ML798236.1:282864-298850 GCA_009831015.1 Picea engelmannii | reverse complement strand
AGAAGCCATTCAAAAGAAGGAATGGGCAGATGCCATGACAGAGGAATACCAATCCATAATAAAGAACAATGTATGGGAAATTGTTCCCAGACCAAAAGGTAAGGATGTGATATCATCAAAATGGCTCTTCAAAATAAAACATGCTGCTGATGGAAGTATTGAGAAATATAAAGCAAGATTTGTCGCTCGTGGCTTTTCCCAGAAAGAACGCATTGACTATGAATAGACATTCGCTCCTGTGGCCAGATACACTTCGATCAGGACCATCATAGCTCTTGCAGCTAAGATGAAGTGGAAGCTGCACCAGATGGACGTAAAGACAACTTTCCTAAACGGTGTCATCGAAGAGGAAGTGTATATAGAGCAACCTCAAGGGTTTGAGGTTGAAGACAGGAAGTCTCATGTCTGCAGATTGAAGAAAGCCTTATACGGATTGAAGCAATCTCCCAAAGCTTGGTATGGCCATATAGACAGTTTCTTGACGAGCTTAGGCTTTACCAAGAGTAAAGAAGACTCAAATCTCTACTTCAAAATTATGGATAATGAGCCAGTAATCTTACTGCTGTATGTGGATGACTTATTCTTAACTGGAGAAGAAAAGCTCATCGCTGAATGTAAAAGGAGACTTGGCTCGGAATTTGAAATGAAAGACCTTGGCCTAATGCATTACTTCTTAGGTCTTGAGGTATGGCAGAGTCCAGAGAGGATCTTCCTTAACCAAGGGAAGTACACGGTCGAGATCTTAAAAAGATTCGACATGCTGGAATGCAAACCCATGAATACACCCATGGAAGCAAAGCTGAAGCTGCTGGTAGATACTTCGTCAGATTTGATTGATGCCACACTATACAGGCAGATTATTGGATCACTGATGTACCTGACGAACACCAGACCAAACATTTGTTTTGCCGTGAACACCTTGATTCAGTTTCTGGTAGAGGCCAGATGTGTTCACCTAGTGGCTGCAAAACATGTGATGAGGTACCTTAAAGGTACATTAGATTATGGTCTCAGTTATGACGGAGATCATAATTTCACATTGAGTGGATACACTGATTCAAATTGGGCAGGAAGCATTGCTGACAGAAAAAGCACTTCCGGATGCTGTTTCAGTTTGGGATCAGCCATGATTTCGTGGCAGAGTAGGAAGCAATCCAGTATTGCTCTCAGCATAGCGGAAGCAGAGTACATTGCCACATGTTCTGCTAGCTGCAAAGCTATATGGCTTTGAAAGTTGTTGACCGGTCTATTTGACCTAGAGATGGAAGCAACCACGATCCTATGTGACAACCAGAGTTGCATAAAGATGACAGAGAATCCTGTATTCCATGACAGGTCGAAGCACATAGAGATTCGCTATCATTACATCCATGACATGGTGCAGAGAGGAGCCTTGAAGCTCCTGTATGTTAGCACGGATGAACAGGTTGTTGATGTGTTGACCAAACCTCTATCTCGTGTAAAGTTTGAACACTTTCGAGATAAGCTTGGTATAGTCCGAAAGGACCCTCCCTGAAAGGGGGAGTATATATGATTCCTTGATTCTGAACAAGCTGTTAGACGTAAAGCAAGATGATGTGTGTGTTCCTTGCTTCTGACCTCGCTGTTAGACGTAAAGCAAGATGATTCCTTGCTTCTGACCTCATTGTTAGACGTAAAGCAAGATGATGTGTGTGTTCCTTGCTTCTGACCTCGCTATTAGATGTAAAGCAAGATGATTCCTTGCTTCTGACCTAGTTGTTAGACGTAAAGCAAGATGATGATGTGTTCCTTGCTTTTGACCTAGTTGTTAGACGTAAAGCAAGATGATGATGTGTTTCTTGCTTCTGACCCAGTTGTTAGACGTAAAGAAAGATGATGTATACCTTGCTTCTGACCTAGTTGTTAGACGTAAAGCAGGATGAAGATGTGTTCCTTGCTTCTGACCCAGTTGTTAGACGTAAAGCAAGATGATGTATACCTTGCTTCTGACCTAGTTGTTAGACGTAAAACAAGATGTGACTTGCACTGAGCTACCAGCTTAACAGCTGTAACATAGAGCCAGTCTAGTACTGTGATGGGCCAACCTAGTGCTGTGATGAGGTATCATTTTTATACTGATACATATTGATGAAGATGATGATGGCATTCCTTTGTGAATGATAATGCTGCCGATGAAGAAAACTTCTGATGATTTATAGATACGCCAGCCAAGATGATATTGATGATGCTGTCCTCCTACCTGATGTTGTTGATGGTGTTGTCCTCTCTCTCTCACATGATGCTACTGAAGAATACCCTTCTTGTTAAGGGGGAGTGTTGAAATAATATAACTGCAAAGAGTATTCTTATTATTATTGATATTTTATTTATAGAATCAATCCCCATTGTGGATTGATCATGTCGGATATTGTAATAGGACCAAATCCCCTTTTGCGGATTGGTCAATACACAATTATAATAGGCAGAATAAGAAGTCGGCCCTAGTAGTTAATAAGAAGACCCAGAAATATAATAAATGTGGGTTTACCCACCGAGATGGAGAAGTCGGCCCTGCCAGTGAAGAGACACTTCACACGTGCCAGAACTTGTATAAATAAAGGAGGCTAGCGCCTCATTTGAACGCAACTCACTTGCTTAGTTTGAGAGACAAGTTCTGATCTGTTACCAGCAAAGGAGAGAGAGAGTGGCGCATATCTTGGGAGAGGACTTTCTGTTTTAGCATAAGATCTCTTGGCATTGTATTGGCTATTTATATTAAGGAAGTTTTGCTGGGTTTTCTTCCCCTAGAGGGTTTCCCAGGATAAATGCTGTGTCTCTTGTGAATGTGTATTTCTCAGTGATCTTGTTCTTATGTTGCTGTTATCTATTGAAATGCAAAGAACTATAATAATGGCATAAACATTAACAATTTCATCCTCTTTTAACTCAAAATATTAAATTTTCTGCTGCAAAATAACTTGCTGTAGCTTTTCCTTTATTTCCACATAGTGTTGGTCTAATTTTGCAATTTCTAACGTTCTGTCTTTCAAATATGATTTGTTCATGCTAATGGCTGTAACATGCATTTCATGCACTCTCCTGCTGAGTGCATCAACCACTTTGTTCTCTTTACCCTTGATATGCTTTATATCAAAGTCATACTCACTGAGAAATTCTAACCACCTGCTTTGCCTGACATTTAGAGTTGGTTGTTCAAACAAATATTTCAGATCATTGTGGTCTGTCCTCAACTCAAATCTTATTCCCATGAGGTAGTGCCTCCACATTTTCAAGGCATGCATTATGGCTGCCAATTCCAAATCATGAGTAACATAGTGCCTTTCATGCTCTTTTAATTTCTTTGATTCGTAGCACACCACATGCCCATTCTGACTAAGGACTCCACCGAGCCCTTCCTTGCATGCATCAATACACACAACGAAGTCTTCATTAGGATTAACAATTCTCAAAATTGGCGCACTTGTCAATAAACACTTCAAGTGTTGGAAACTCCTTTTACAATCAAAAGTCCACTCAAATATCACACCTTTGTTTTGCAAGGATGTGATTGGGTGTGCAATCTTTGAGAAGCCTTCAATAAACCTTTTGTAGTACCCTACAAGTCCCATGAAATATCTCACCTCTGCGACATTCCTTGGTGTTGGCCATCCTTCAATGGCTCTTACCTTCTCTAGGTTCATTGCTATCCCCTCCTCTAAAATGATATGACCCAAACAATGAATCTGCCTCTGGTAGAATAAGCACTTGCTTAACTTTGCATACAACTGATGTTCTTTCAATACTTGCAGCACCATCCTCAAGTGCTTCTCATGTTCTTTTTCAGACTTTGAGTAAATAAGTATGTCATCCAAAAATATAATGACAAACTTATCTAAGGATTCTCTGAAAGTACCATTCATTAAACACATGAAGACAACTGGTGCATTTGACAACCCAAATGGCACTACTGTAAACTCATAATGGCCATACCTCATCCTAAATGTTGTCTTGCTGATGTCTTCTTCTTTAATTCTTAACTGATGATAGCATGATCTGAGGTCAATCTTAAGAGAATATTTTTGCATCCTTTAGCTGATCAAAGAGGTCATCTATCCTTGGAAAATGATAGTTGTTCTTCACTATTACCTTATTCAGCCGTCTGAAGTCAATGCAAAGTCTCAACATTTCATCATTTTTATTCACAAATAATATCGGGGCACCCCCAAGGTGACAGAATTGGGCGTATATACCCCTTCTTCAAAATTTCTTTAAGTTGCATTTGCAATTCTTTTAGTTCTGGTGTACTTGTCCTATAAGGAGTTTTGAATACTGGCGCTGCTCCAGGCATTATATTTATAGAGAAATCAATTTCTCTCTTGGGTGGAAACCTAATATTTCTCTAAATACATCTTCAAACTCATTTAGGACTGCATAATATTCAATATTTGAAACTTTATCCTTGGGTGCCTCCTCCATATGCACTACAAATAGCTGGAAACCTTTCCTGAAGCTTTTCTTCAACTGCAAGGCTGAAACTTCCCAGATAGTTACTGCCCTAGGAATACCCTGAGCTATCCTCAAGTTCCCTTTCTCATCCAAGCAAGTAAATGCTTTATTGTAACAATCTAGGAAAACATGATGCATGTCCAACTGATCCATACAAATTAGGAAATCATATGAGCCCAAAGGTATAATATTTAAATATATTTTTGTGCTCAGTCCATTCAAGTACCTCTGAATCTTAACCTGTTCATCCTTGATGAAAGAAACATACTTCAATAGCTCTAAAAATCTCCTCTCATACTCATCTATGGTCATACTTCCAAGCTTGAATTCAAAGAACTTCTTCATTTTTCCATCATAGTAACGTTTGGTTAAGTATTTCTTTTGAAAATACCTCTTGGACTCCCTCCAAGTAACTTTTCTCTCATCAATGTGTTGTACTTGCACAAACTGGTCCCACCACATTGATGTTTTTCCCTTGAGCTGGTAGATCGCAATTATCCCTTCTGTCCATGAAGAGTAATTATGTAACTGAAAGTACTTTTTCATGCCCAACAACCAAGTCTCCGCATCCTCATCCTTCTTGTGCTCACCATCAAAAGTAGGAGGCTTAATCTTATTCATTTCTCGTAGCTCATCCACCCCAGACCTCCTCTTATGCTTCCTGATAGGAGATGGCCTTGAACTATTGCTCACTCTCCCAGCTGAATGCCTTGGAGTGTGATGGTGATGCCTATCAATAGTTCTTGTTTTTCTTCTCTCATCATGAGGCCTGTGTCTCTTCGATTTGTTTGATTTGGTCTCCTTATCCATTTTTTTCTCAATTTCGTCCAAGCTTTGTAGCAACTTGATGTTGAAACCATTTTGTTCCTCTTTGGATTTCATAAGCGTATCATTATCAACTTTATAACTTTAGACGTCCTTTTGCAAATTTTTTATGGTCTTCACCATATTCATGCTTTCTTCCTTGGCTTCTCCATGTCCATTTGAATCTGTACCCTCATGACCTATATTGTCATACATCCTTTTGATCTCATTTTCATGGTTGTAGGTTCTTTGTGCATCTTCCATGCTTCCGATCTATGTGTTGATCCTGTACTGATCAATTGTTGTTAACTCTTCAAAATGTGCAGGAAACAATATTTGTTAGATTAAATAATTTATAAAAACCATAAATACTATGCATATTTTGTTCCATAAGTGTATCAGAATCCTTTCTTCTGATTCTTGGTGAATTTAACAGCCTAATTCAAAAATTTGGGCGAATATTTGGACTCCTTTGTCCAGGACTTTTCCTCTTTTCTCTTATTTTCTTTCTTTCAAAGCTCGCGTGTATACCAATTTCTGTGTTATACACACATATCCATCCCGCATGCATGCTCTATACATGCAATACCAAGCGCACATACAACACACCAATATTTAGTGTGCACAACTTTTATATCGACACTAATATTTAGCAGGCTCAACTCTTGGGTTCCATGCATCATTATTTAGTGCACACAAATTTTGTGTTGCGCACCAATATTCCACACAAATTACATCTTTGCGCTGCGCTGCGCCAACATTCACCGCACACCCTCTCGCACTGAATACGCAATGCACATCTCCAATCCTGCCCCATGCAACGTTGATATTCAACGTGCACTCACTAAGCACCATTAATTATGCTCCATGCGGTGTTCATATTCATTGTGTGCTCACTGCACATCACCCATATTTAATGCGCACGCCCAACACATTATTATTATGTACGCACCCATCAATTCTGCATGGCGTTCATATTCATCGCGCATGTAATGCACTCCCATATTACGTTTGCTCCACCAGTTCTATACCCTGTAGTTCCAATATTTAGTGCGTACACTCCATTCACCGATATCTTCCTTGCACCATAAGTATTGAATTGCGCAGTGCCAAAATTTAGTACGCACACACTACACACCAATACTTAGCACACACAAGTCCTTTCTTCACTCAACTGATTTTTTCATATTTTCACCTTGCGACCTTGAGACCATCATAATAATGCTCGCCTTGCCAACTTCATGTGGATATCTGGCCCATACAAGTCCAGTGTTGAACCAAGAGCTCTGATACCACTTTGTGACGTCCCCAACTCTGCTCAAAGGCCATGTCACATCAAAAATTGAGCTAGGATACCACGTTGTGACATATCTAGCCTCCTACCCGAGTCCCGTTACCACATTGTAAAGTCTCCACCATTGCAACTTCGCTATATAAGGCTCTGATATCAATTCTTTCTTCTGCGGAAGCAAATTGTTGAAACCAACAGCGTACACGACTGGCCTTGTACTACACGCCGCTACATTTTCCTAGTGCGTGCCACTGGTCTCGTACTGCGCGCAACAACTATGTCTTAGAAAATATGTGCACTCAACCGTCATTGTATTGACTGCGTCGATTGTCCCTCAACATGCACAACATTTCTAGCTTCACGCTAGAACCCATACGATTATTGTTGAAGTTACTTAACAAGATAGCGACTACAACAACCGAAAGAACTCATAATACAACTACACGCGCAATCATTCCTATGTCGTGCGCGGGATCTGTCCCCCTCGCATGCACAGACTAATACCACTTTGCACGCGCGATGATTCAAGCCTTGCCTCATAATTCCATAATCGTTACCATGAAATTATCTAACAGGAAACACATAATAACTACCACGCTTTACATCTGCAACAATTATGTAGAACTAACAATATATGCACAACCCAGTATAACTATGTTTCAATTCCATAAACAACAATAGCATAAGCAATCACAAGTTGAACAATATATAAACACATATAAACTTGTCATAGTCCATGCCCTGTATATGCAACAAACATGCAGTTCTACAACATATATAACTCACGTATATATATATATATATATATATATATATATATATATATATCACATAATATATTTAACATGTATATGCACATTACTTAGAGAATAATACACATAAGAAGACACTTATCTTTTGTTGTAATCCACCAACTACACACAAACCTCAGATGTTCCTCCCAACGATAGACTCTTCCACTTAGAAACTCTCAATGACAAGTCACCCCTGAGCTGGGGCTAAAAATCCACCTGGGCAAAGGATTCATAAGCCAAGCTAAGGTCTATCTACAGTCAGACACTCAGACAAGGGTGCCAACCCCAACAAATAGATTACAGTCCCTCATTCCCCACATGCTTATCCCACCCCAGGAAGTGTGTCCCTTCTCTTCTCAACAGTCCTTTGGTTGCCCCACTTCCCTTCCAGGGCTTCAACAACAGGCCGAACATGAAGTCTTAGGGCACTGTAGCTACAACTGGGCACCTTGGGAAAACAATTCCCAGTAGTTCTCTCGCCTGGAGAGAATGCTCATGGGCCTAACAATCCACTTCTTCAACAAACACGACCTTGACAATCCACCTCTTGAATCGCGCACAGGCCTTCCCAAGCACAGGGTTATGCGATGACAAGTTAAAACCAGATATAGATGCCTTTCAGAGGAAATTTGGTCTGAATGATGAAGGAATGAGTGAAATCCCCCAAAATACACTAAGGCCCAATAATATGTTTGCATGATTATATCTAGACACTTGTCACCTTAAGAGCTAACTTAGCTCCACTTGGTGACTCGTTCCCATTCCCTAGGAACTTAGGATAAATACATATCCCATAATTATACTTTTGGAAATATTATTAAAATATTCCCTTTAAGTTTCACACCCCTTTCCCATTCTAGTGGAGTTTTAAGCTCTCCGTCTCTTTTCATCTGATTGGTCTGCGTGCAATGATATGTTTTATTAATATTTAATTGCAATTACATTTTACAAAAATAGGCGCACTGGCCTTTGTCGCAATCCAGGCTCTCCAGGCCTAATAACCTCGCAGACACTCTGGCCTCAATATACATATATACAAAGGCTCTTCAGCCCCAAAATATCCCGGCTACATACATGGTCTGGTGCACACTTTGAAGCGATCCTCGCGCACTTACCCAGGTGTGCGCAAAGCTATGAAACAACACGCACTCTTCCCTTGGTTCGCGCACACGACAATCCTCATGCACTTACTCAGGTGTGCACAAAGTTATGAAACAAATGCACACTATTTCCTTTATTCGTGCATGCTTAACTGTACCCAAAACTTGTTCGCCAAAACTCGACAACCTATATATACAATTACATTTACATTACAGTTGGGGTTCAACCTCGGGGTATTACGTTGCTTGACTCTGTCTCCTTGTCCATTTTCTTCTATATTCTTTCCAAGCTCTATAGCAGCTTGATGTTGAATCAATCTTTTTGCTCCTTTGCTTTCATAAGCCTCTCATTATCATCTTTATAACTTTGGACATCTTTTTGCAGACTCTTTATGGTTTCTACCAAGTTCATGCTCTCCCCCTTGCCTTCTCCATGCGCATTGGATTTTGTCCCTTCATTACCCATGCTGACATACAACCCTCTAACTTCATCTTCATGGCTGCAAGTCCTCTAAGAATATTCCATGCCTCTGATCCCTGTATTGATCATTTTTTGATCTATTTGTTGTTAACTCTGCACAGGAAATAGGATTTGTTAGACTATAATAAATTTAACAAATCTATTAGTTTATGCACCATTATGCTCTTTTTAATACACCAAAAATAATATTTCTAATCTCTTGTGAATGTGACTGTCCAATTCACATTTTTGGGTGCATATGTAGACTCCTATGTTCAAAGACCTTTCCAATGACTGCTTTCTTGCTCAATTCTGAGTTTTGAGCAGAAAGTTATAGATATTGGAATTTTACCCATTTACTCCCTTTATACACTTTTCAATCCATGAGTAATTTCAGCCCTGTTCTTGCATCCATACACTACTCCCTTTTGGGATTTTGTCAGAAGATCAATTGGGTATCTTCATGACCCCATTTTGCACAATTTGACCAAGTTTCACCTTAATTTCAGCTTCAGGCTACTAGATACAACCTACAGAAGTTTCAGGGTATTGTATCTTTTGAGCCTTGAATGCTATAGTTGTCTTCTATGTCTTCTTGTGCATTTTCAGGTGCCCAAATTTCTGTTTTGATTCCATGGTTGTCTTACATGGTCCAAGAGCTTTCCATGGATTTCTCCTATGCCCCAATTTGACCTCGAAGCAAGAAGTTATGGCCTCTAGAGTGAACTGGTACAGAAAATTTTACCTTGCACTATTTGGCCTATAACTTCCTTATACTAGCTCCGTTTGACGAATGATTTAGATCGTTACAAAGTTCTCTCCGAGCTATTTTATTTGAGATGTAGAGACAGAGTGTACCTTGGTACACTATGTTTTTGTGGCTTTTGAGTACCCGAAAATGCTATTTAGGCCTTAAAAAACAACCTATAAAAAGATCACCTAAAAAAAACTGTAATTTTTCCGAGAAAATTAACTAATTTTTGCTAAGATGGACACTGATATGGCATTTTGGATCCACTTGGCACCGCGTAATGTTACCATGTCAACCTCTTGGTCTGCCTGGCCCTTACCTCTGTTGAGATTTGGGTACCTTGGAAAGTGGTCCCCATGTGCTTATGAGTCTCTAAGCACAAAGGGGGAAGACTATTACCCTTATACTTTACTTTATAATTCTAATTTCACTTTGACTTAGGAGATTTAAGTCAAAAGTGAAATATGTCACTTAAGTCATAAAGTGACAATTAATTCACAATGTGAGTGAATTAATAGACATAAAGCAACTAAGGAAAGTGGGTTTATTTAGTGAGATTTTTGGATGAGATCTCACCCATTGATTAGACTCAGCTAGATCTAATCTAGGTCATTGATCTTTTAGGGTTGGCCAAAGGAGGCTAAAGAGAGGGTAAAGTGTATTATTGAGATTTCATTCTTCACTTGTGAGTTTTGGAGAAGAGAGGAGGGCACATTTCTCAAGGAGGGAGAGGGCGCACTTGATGAGGCTTTGAGAGAAACCCTTGAGAGTTTGAGGAGGAGGTTCTTGTTGCTTGGAGCTTGCATGGAGAGTACATCCATGGAATCTTAGCCTTCATTTCTGAGAGGGAGCATTTTATATGGAGGAGGGGCGCATCTAGGAGAGGAGGCGCACTTGTATCCTTCATTTGCTCACCAGGAGAGGAGGAGTTGTCGCCTTGAGATGAGGTCTGTTGCATAAGGAGAGGAGAGCTAGGGCGCTTGCTTCTGTGGAGAGAGGCATTCCGTTTATGACTCAGTTATTTTATGGTGATCATTTCTGCTAGGAGGAGGGTGCACCTGTGGAGAGGGTTGACAGCTACCTGGTAGCAGATTTGCTTGGAGGATTCGAGCTCTGACAGTTTCAGCGGAGAGGCAACACAGGAGAGCACATTCCTGTGGAGGGATTTCTTCATTGGGTCAAAGAGGAGCTAGAGCACTTCACTTCAGTGCAAAGAGCAACAAAGGGAGAGGGCGCACTTGAGTTTGGGCACATCTTTCTCTGGTTCTTGTGGCAAGGCTTGTGAGGAGCTTGCTATGTATATGGGTTCCATTGTATTGTATTACTTGTTGTATTTCTTGCTTTGATCGTCATTATATAGACATATATCCCAAACTGGTTTTCCCCGGGGGGTTTTTATCCAGGGTCATGTTGACCAAAAATACCTGTGTCAAATTTATGCATTCTTAGAAGTGTAGATCAGCATTTTAAAGTTAAATATCTAGAGGTAGTGTTATGTGTTTTAAGTTATATTGCATGTGCTAACCTTGAGATATGAAAACACTTGCAAGGGCACCTTAAAAGAGCACTTAACCTTCAAAACATTGAATATAGTGTTGGATGACTGTTTGCTGTCCTAAAACAACAAAAGAAGACAGCCATACAGTTGAAACTTAGAGCCATACTAAGGTCAAGGACAGACCTTAGGTGGCAGCCTCATAGGACCTTAGATATTTCTACATGATATCAGAGCCAAAGGTGGTTTAGACTTGCTGATTTTGGAGCACTTTTGTGGGCAGTTTGGAGAAGTTTTATATCATATTTGTTGGCTGTTTTGGACAACAAGTTTTCAATCCAAAATAGTGGGTAAACATTGGATCTGAAGGTACCTCTCATTCATTGCCAGTTGGACTGCTCATGGCAGATTTTGGAAAGCTAGTTTACAGTGTTTGTGGACTGTTGTAGGCACATTTGTTGGACTGATTTTTGACACTTGTGGACAACCTCTTTTCACACCTGTGTGGACAGGAGTGAGGCTGTAGAGACGACCTATTTTCACACCTACTGATTAGGAGTGAGGTCGTGGATTCGCTTGCCGCTTTTCACACCTGTGTTGACAAGGGTGAGGCAACGTTCCTTTGAATTGGGAGCATCAGAGTGAGCGCAGTGTGACAGACATGTCAGTATCTTAGATGCATGTGGAGGACAGACTAGTTGGGGTTATCAATTGGTTGCATTGGAAGGTGAGGATGGTCTTTGTCTTAGAGGACCTCGAGCTATGGGACATAGTCGAGGCAACTGTTCCTCCCATTCCTGTCACTGCACTTGTCTTGGTGCAGAGTTCAGGAAGAGGAACAACAAGGAAAAGAGGATCATTTGTGATGCTGTGAGAGATCACATTATTCCCCACTTGTCTGGGAAGACTTGTGCATATGATATGTGGGCATCTCTGTGCAAGTTGTACGAGAGCTCTAATGAGAACCGAAAGATGGTTCTTCATGACCGACTCAGGGGCATTCACATGCTCGAGGATGAGACGGTTACTTCATTCCTTGGTAGATACACTCAGATCAGAGATGCGCTTGCAGCCGTCGGGGAGGTTGTGAACCCTAACTCTTTGGTGAGGCAAGTTATGAATAGCTTCACCAAACAGTGGGGTCCATTTGTACGGGGCATTGTTGCCAGGAAGGTTATGCCTACATGGGAGAGGATGTGGGATGACTTCGTCCAGGAGGAGATTAGGCTTGTAGTCGAGGCTTCTGGAGAACAGCAACAACAACAATCAGTTCCGGGTGTTGAGGACCTTGCTCTTTGGACAAAGGGTAAGAAGAAGACCGGTCGTGGAGGTCGGCAGGATCCCAATTTTGGGGCTCTGTTATCGAACAGTTTGTAGCAAGGGTAAAAGCTTGAGGTTTGAAGGCCAAACTGGCGTAACAGGAACCAATCCCACCGAATGTCACCACAATGGGATGGTTCTTCCTCTTTAGGGAGGTCAGGCCCAGGGGAGATGTCCCCGGTCACCTGGGGTTTTGAGGAGCCAAGAGGATAATAAGACAAGGATATGTTTCCCCCCTCACAAGTCACCACTAATCAGATATTCTCGGCTAAACAACCAATAATGGAGTGAAACCCCCAAAGAAATGTTCCTGCCTGGAACAAAGCAACAACAAACTGATATGTGCAAGCTATCTCAGTGGGTTAGTACTTCATATGAGTATCTAATAAATATATATAAGCAATTATGGCAATAAATATTGACGAAGTCAATGTTTATAAATATGGCAATGAAAGTAATGTCACTTCTTCAATAAATGCTAGAATGACGTTGGCATTCAATACAATAAAACAATAACTCATTCAATTAATGCCTTTAATCATTATCCAATTACTTAATAAACAAAATGATGTTGCACTAATGATGTAATAGCATAAGATGACGACAGGAATTAGGGTTAGTAGGGTTAGCTCTTAGGCTAGGGTTAGTAGTTAGGGTTTCAATTCAAAGTGTTTGAGAGTTTTTAGATCAAGTCCACTTCAACGCATGAGGTCTTAGGATCAATGCCTTAGGGTCAAATGGAGTCAATAATGAAGGACGCAAGGGTTGAAGGAGACAAAGACTAAGGACTAGAGGGAGAAGTTTTAAGGTGTTGCTAAGGCAAGGCCTCAAAATCAAAACCCTAGGGGAGAGAGGCTCACTCCGGTGTTGCTACAGCAAGGTCTCGTGCTCTCTCCTCCTTCCTTAGATGGCAAAACGGCTAGCATAAAAGAAAAACTAAGACAAGAGGGTTTGATAAGACAAAGTGTTGCAGCAGCAAGGCTCTACTAGCAAACCCTAGAAAAATCGGCCTTGAAGTGTAGAAAGCCTAGGCTTCAAGATGTCTTCTTTTTCTCAGCTTGTAA
Source organism: Picea engelmannii (assembly GCA_009831015.1). Taxonomy (NCBI): domain Eukaryota; kingdom Viridiplantae; phylum Streptophyta; class Pinopsida; order Pinales; family Pinaceae; genus Picea; species Picea engelmannii. The sequence continues at coordinate 285,304 of ML798236.1, read as the reverse complement.
GGTATGACTAGCTAAAGGGAAGAAGAAATAGGAGTGTAGCTACGGCTAGGCTCTTTCTTTCTCCAACAATGGCTGAAAAATTTCTCTATCAAGGGACATGAGACAAGGACCTACTTGTGTGCTTGTCACCTATGGTTTTGATTCAACAAAATTCATAAACATATGCAAGAAATTAGACTACAATCATTCATTCAAGAAGTTTTACAGAAAAATACTTACAATTCATCAAGAAATATCCATGCAAAACCTAGTTGTAACACCTTCCTTCAAGAGAAATGCCAAAATGTGCCAAAATAGTCTTCCTTCAACAAGTGCGCATCACTAAATCATCCAATAACCCAAGAGAGGGCGCAAATTTCAGACCTCACTAATGAGTGAGTAAGTTGTGATGATAAAATGAGAGTGAAAATCCCTCATTTATACAAAACCTTGCCCTAATTTTACATTTTAGGTCAGGTAAAAGGCAGACAAGGCCAAAATATCAAATCACACTGTTTTTAGATTAAAATGTTAAATTAAAACCCTAATTGAGTTGAAAAGAGATAAAAATCCCCTCTAAGGGAGACGTTAGCCCCTTTTAGGGCAAATGAAGCATCCTGGAGCAAAACGTTAGCCCTCCTTGGGCTTCTCCAACCTGCCACACGAGCCACTGCTGCCCAGTCTGCCTCCCAAGACGTCCAATAGGCTGGATGATGTCATGGTCATCAAGGGTGACGTCCAAGGGCTTCCAAGGCCAACGTTTCACTGCAAAGGGCTCAACCCCCTTAGGTCAAGCTGTGCCAGGGTGCCTCTGGTGGAACGTCCTCTTCTTCTCTGGTGCAAAGCCCCTGATCCATCTCCATCCTATCTCTGCCCCCTGATGGGTCACAACATCCACCTGGTGGGCTCTTCAGCCCCATGGAGGTCTGAAGTGATCATCTCCCCATGTGTACCGGTCCAAATGGTACTTGTCCGTTGGGCAAGGTCCTGCACATCAAAAGCTACGCCCTCCATGGGATTATCAGTCACAGGGATCATAGCGATGTCAATCACATTTCATCATCAATATTATTAAACATATGCATAAAATCCCTAGTACATCAGTCAACAGCTCAAGGATGTTACACAAGCCTACAATACAAGTCTGGAGAAAAGGACAAAAGGTCTATAGGGATAGTGTTCACAGAAGAAGGAAAGTTCTCGGAAGAAACCTCATCCAATCCATGTAGGTGGGTGATGTGGTCAGGGGATATCCAAACATGTGTGTGTTGTGAGGGCCAAGGTTGCAAAAATGTCATCTGTTGGTGCCTTTGTAGAAGGCGAGCTGTACTTGTCATGGATGCATATTTTCCAAGCCCATTCTTGCCTTTTATTCTTATTCTTCTTTTGTTCTTTTATCTTTTATTGCCTTTTTTGTTCAAGAGATAATCAGGGGACACTGCCCTGGCGTGGTGACCAGTGGTGATAGTGTTACCCACAAGTATTTTCACAGAAATGAGAAGGCTGGCTCGTGATGAGACCCCCTTTCCCTTGGCCATGCAACCAAGAGTCATTGCCTTGGTGTGGTGACCAGCTAATGGCAATGTCATACTGTTAGATACGCATGGACCTAATAGGATGGCTTGTGATGAGACCCCCTATCCTCTGGTTAGGCCTTGTTTTATTATTTATTTCTGGGTCCCTCTTGTTTCTTGTTGAGAAGCTTTTTATTCCTTTCTCGGGGATCCCTGGGCGAAGCATCTCGAGGTTTTATTTTAGGCTTTTATCTTTTACCAGCTTGCTTTTACCTTCTGGGCCTTTAGCCCCTTATTCCCACGAGATAAGGTGCAATCCTGAAAATAGGTCAACCCAATGTCTAGACAAGTGGAATGGGATAGATGAGCAGGAAACAAGATGGAAACGTGGTACTATGATGGGAGCAGACGATGGATTCTCAGAAATCCCCCCCTAGTGGCAAACCAAAACCTACAGACATAGGCTTGCTATAGCATCCTGTCAATCCCCCCAAACATGGTCAAGTGGGCAAGTGTAAGATCCAAGCAGTTGTTAGAAATAAAAGGAATCAGATGCACATATTCAAAAGGTTTGATGATCAAAGTGACACATACCATGATACCTGGACCAATTACCTCATGGAGCAGGAAACATCTCTGACATAGGACCAAGCCGATGGTGATGGATTCCGCTGCTGTTGGCAAGATGAAAATGCTGGAAAAAGAAAAGGCGGGCTCTCCAGAGCCATGCTAAAGTCGAACCTGCTCTCGGTACTCCATGTCTAGGACCTGTGGGCCTCGAGACATGATCTCCTGGTTATCCCTGAAAGTGGGGGATAACATCTGGCTCCAACTCGGGGACATGTGCTCACCGTAGAGCGTAGGAGAACCTCAGGATCTTTGGCATAACCTGCTGACTTGCTCAATCCCAATAGAAGTATCAGTAACAAAATTGGATTGGTAATGCC
>ML798236.1:264799-281551 GCA_009831015.1 Picea engelmannii | reverse complement strand
TTCCGGTAACCCTGGCTGGAATGTTGGGTGTAGTCAAACAACCAGTGAAGCCAATCCAACAACGTCCCATGATACCTGCCTTTATGATAAATCAAGCACAACACAACCATGAGTTAGAAAATGCATTGTATCTATGGAAGCTGTAAGGCCTAGCTCATGGAGGCGAGTGGGAGGGAAAGAGTCATGCCAAGTCAACTTCTGATGAAAGTACTCAATCCACTTCAGGAAGGGGTCACTAAAAGTCCAAGGTTTAGAACTCTAACTCAACAGCTCTGTAAACTGGGCGCCTAGGATGTCCTCGCACTCTGAAGGGACTGACAAGGATCTGCCCGATGATTGGCAAACTCTTAAGGGAAAGTTGAAACGTTGAGATGATAGACTTGAACATGTAGTTTTCAACCAACCCTTGGACTCTAGGGTTTGCTTCAGAGGAAACTCAATACAAAAGACATACTTCCCAACTACACCTTTAATGACACAGCAAGGTAAGGTAATAAGAGGTGGTTGGAGACAAATGTCATGAGAGTCCTTCTTCAGACAAACAATGTCTTTACTCTTATCAAAACCTAAGCACGACAGTAGTTGATAATCATCTTCATAGGGTAAATCCAAGTGCTTGGTGGGGTACTCATCGAAGCCCTCAAGGTAAGACCGAAAATTGTCAGGAAAATATGGCACTATGTCAACCTTGGGTGCTTGGAGAGCATCGGTAAATACATCACCCCCCTATTGCCATTGGTCAAAATCAAAGGTAATCTGTCGTGATAATTGTGAAGGCAACAATTGGGAATGATTCTCAATGTCGTAAATGGGGTCCATATCAAAACCAATTACATACCATTTACGTCTTCCAACATGTATGAACTCATCAATATTAACTATGTTTGTATCAGTATCATAACATGGAGGATTTAAAACACTCATATGCTCTTCTGTCTGCTCCTCCTTTTCCAAATCATAAGGTAGAAAATTATCAAAATTTTGGGGAGAAGGGTAACTTACTGTTTCTTCTTGTGCAGGAGCTTCGAGGACTTTGGTGTTTTTAGCATGCGTTATTGTCTCATCCTCATGAACTGCTCCTTTGTCTTCGATTGTACAACAAGGAATATCAACTTCGCTCAAGGCTTCCATTTCTCCTTCATTTTCTGAATCATGGAACAAGGTGTCATTGGAATCTTGAGAAGGAAAACAACTAACCTCATCGTCCTTTTGTTGTGCAAGATGAAATGGTTCATGGATCACTTCATCAGATGGAGGAGCATAGGTTGATACTTCATTGTTTTGCTTAGGTTCCAGCTCCTCAGCCATATCTTTAGTAGTCCTATGTTGAATGATGGTCTGTTCCCCTTCTTCTTGGAAATCAACATCGAAGTTCTCAAGGGCAAACAAACTTTCAATACTGAGAGTGCCTGAGGTAAGGAGGTCTTTTATCCCGGATAAGGAGATGTTTTGCTCAATTATTGTAGCCATGTAGTAAGCTTCATCGAGCGTCCTTAGACCCCTTTTACTGAGGGGAAAGCCTAGATGCACCAATAGCGCATGGGTGTAAAGACAGACAATGTACTCGTTTTCAGGACGATGGCTTTTAGGGACTTGATAAAGAGTGCCCTCAAACCTACTCTGGAAGTCTCTGAGAGTTTCATTCTCAGCTTGTTTTATATGCTTGAAATTTTTTAGTAGTACTGAGATGTCCTCTAACGAAATACCCCATTTTCCGAGAAAGGTTTCTTCCAATTGTTCCATAGTTGTGATGCTAGCGTTGGGGAGATTGTCATACCACTCTCTAGCATTCCCGTGAAGAGTGGCGGAAAAAAGTTTCATCACCACATCTTTGGTGTCATCACTGACAGGATGGAGTCGAAAGTAAGAAAAGAAATTGTCCATATGATGGTCATCTCTTTCATCATCATCACCAGTGAATCTAGGGAGCCATTTTTCGGATACCGGGGGCATTCGTCGGGGGTATCCTAGGATTTTGCGCATGTCTAAAGGCTTGTAGTTCTCGGGATCCCATTGTGAAGTCATAATTGGCTTGGTCATCAGTGGAGTCGCCAGATAATTTTCTTGAAACTATCAAAAGATAAGGGAAAACACCCTAGTGGAGTCGCTAGGTAAGCTTGTAAGATGAAAACTCTAGAGGCAAGGCTTACCGAAAGGTTTGTCGTCTTGAGGAAGTTTTGACTCAGTGTCCCCGACAATGACGCCAAAATGTTATCGCAGAGTTTGTAGCAAGGGTAAAAGCTTGAGGTTTGAAGGCCAAACTGGCGTAACAGGAGCCAATCCCACCCAATGTCACCACAATGGGATGGTTCTTTCTCTTTAGGGAGGTTAGGCCCAGGGGAGACGTCTCCGGTGACCTAGGGTTTTGAGGAGGCAAGAGGATAATAAGACAAGGATACGTTTCCCCCCTCACATGTCACCACCAATCAGATATTCCCGGCTAAACAACCAATAATGGAGTGAAACCCCCAAAGAAATGTACCTGCCTGGAACAAAGCAACAACAAACTGATATGTGCGGGCTATATCAGTGGGTTAGTACTTCTTATGAGTATCTGATAAATATATATAAGTAATTATGGCAATAAATATTGACGAAGTCAATGTTTATAAATATGGCAATGAAAGTAATGTCACTTCTTCAATAAATGCTAGAATGACGTTGGCATTCAATACAATAAAGCAATGACTCATTCAATTAATGCCTTTAATCATTATCCAATTGCTTAATAAACAAAACAATGCTGCACTAATGATGTAATAGCATAAGATGACGACAACAATACAGGTTAGTAGGGTTAGCTCTTAGGCTAGGGTTAGTAGTTAGGGTTTCGATTCAAAGTGTTTGAGAGTTTTTAGATCAAGTCCACTTCAACGCATGAGGTCTTAGGATCAGTGCCTTAGGGTCAAATGGAGTCAATAATGAAGGATGCAAGGGTTGAAGGAGACAAAGACTAAGGACTAGAGGGAGAAGTTTTGAGGTGTTGCTAAGGCAAGGCCTCAAAATCAAAACCCTACGGGAGAGAGGCTCACTCCGGTGTTGCTACAGCAAGGCCTCGTGCTCTCTCCTCCTTCCTTAGAAGGCAAAATGGCTAGCATAAAAGATAAACTAAGACAAGAGGGTTTGATAAGACAAAGTGTTGCAGCAGCAAGCTCTACTAGAAAACCCTAGAAAAATCGGCCCTGAAGTGTAGAAACCCTTAGCTTCAAGACGTCTCCTTCTTCTCAGCTTGTAAGATACGGCTAGCTAAAGGGAAGAAGAAATAGGAGTGTAGCTATCGCTCGGCTCTTTCTATCTCCAACAATGGCTGAAAAATTTCTCTATCAGGGGACATGAGACAAGGACCTACTTGTGTGCTTGTCACCTAGGGTTTTGATTCAACAAAATTCATAAACATATGCAAGAAATTAGACTATAACCATTCATTCAAGAAGTTTTGCAGAAAAATACTTACAATTCATCAAGAAATATCCATGCAAACCCTAGTTGTAACACCTTCCTTCAAGAGAAATGCCAAAATGTGCCAAAATAGTCTTCCTTCAACAAGTGTGCATCACTAAATCATTCAATAACCCAAGAGAGGGCGCAAATTTCAGACCTCACTAATGAGTGAGTAAGTTGTGATGATAAAATGAGAGTGAAAATCCCTCATTTATACAAAACCTTGACCTAATTTTACATTTTAGGTCAGGTAAAAGGCCGACAAGGCCAAAATATCAAATCATACTCTTTTTACATTAAAATGTTAAATTAAAACAATAATTGAGCTGAAAAGAGATAAAAAGCCCCTCTAAGGTAGACGTTAGCCCCTTTTAGGGAAAATGAAGCATCCTAGAGCAAAACGTTAGCCCTCCTTGGGCTTTTCCAACCTGCCACACGTGCCACTGCTGCCTAGTCTGCCTCCCAGGACGTCCAATAGGCTGGATGACATCATTTTCATCAAGGGTGACGTCCAAGGCCTTCCAAGGCCAATGTTTTACTGAAAAGGGCTCAACCCCCTTAGGTCAAGCTGTGCCGGGGTGCATCTGGTGGAACGTCCTCTTCTTCTCCGGTGCAAAGCCCCTGATCCATCTCCATCCTATCTCTGCCCCCTGATGGGTCACAACATCCACCTGGTGGGCTCTTCAGCCCCATGGAGGTCCGAAGTGATCATCTCCCCATGCGTACCGGTCCAAATGGTACCTGTCCGTCGGGCAAGGTCCTGCACATCCAAAGCTACGCCCTCCATGGGATTATCAGTCACAGGGATCATAGCGATGTCAATCACATTTCATCATCAATATTATTAAACATATGCATAAAATCCCTAGTACATCAGTCAACAGCTCAAGGACGTTACACAAGCCTACAATACAAGTCTGGAGAAAAGGACAAAAGGTCTATTGGGCTAGTGTCCACAGAAGAAGGAAAGTTCCTGGAAGAAACCTCATCCAAGCCATGTAGGTGGGTGATGTGGTCAGGGGATATCCAAACATGTGGGTGCGGTGAGGGCCAAGGATGCAAAAATGTCATCTGTGGGTGCCTTTGTAGAAGGCGGGCTGTACCTGTCATGGATGCATTTTTTCCAAGCCCATTCTTGCCTTCTATTATTATTCTTTTTTTTATTCTTTTATTGCGTTTTTTGTTCAAGAGCTAATTAGGGGACACTGCCCTGGCGCGGTGACCAGTGGTGACAGTGTTACCCACAAGTATTTTCACAGAAATGAGAAGGCTGGCTCGTGATGAGACCCCCTTTCCCTTGGCCATGCAACCAAGAGTCACTTCCCTGGCGTGGTGACCAGCTAATGGCAATGTCATACTGTTAGATACCCATGGACCTAATAGGTTGGCTCGTGATGAGATCCCCTATCCTCTGGTTAGGCCTTGTTTTATTATTTATTTCTGGGTCCCTCTTGTTTCTTGCTGAGAAGATTTTTATTGCTTTCTCGAGGATCCGTGGGCAAAGCATCTCGAGGTTTTATTTTAGGCTTTTATCTTTTACCAACTTGCTTTTACCTTCTGGGCCTTTAGCCCCTTCTTCCTACGAGATAAGGTGCAATCCTGAAAATAGGTCAACCCAATGTCTAGACAAGTGGAATGGAATAGATGAGCGGGAAACAAGATGGAAAAGTGGTACTATGATGGGAGCGGACGATGGCTTGTCAGAAATTCCCCCTTAGTGGCAAACCAAAACCTACAGACACAGGCTTGCTATGGCATCCTGTCAATTCCCCCAAACATGGTCAAGTGGGCAAGTGTAAGATCCAAGCAGTTGTTAGAAAAAAAAGGAATCAAATGCACATATTCAAAAGGTTTGATGATCAAAGTGACACGTACCATGATACCTGGACCAATTACCTCATGGTGCAAGAAACATCTCTAACACAGGACCAAGCCGATGGTGATGGATGCCGCTGCTGCTGGCAAGATGAAAATGCTGGAAAAAGAAAATGTGGGCCCTCCAGAGCCATGCTAAAGTCAAACCTGCTCTCGGTACTCCATGTCTACAACCTGTGGGCCTCGAGACATGATCTCTTAGTTATCCCTAAAAATGGGGGATAAGATCTGGCTCCAACTCGGGGACATGTGCTCACCGTAGAGCGCATGAGAACCTCAACATCTCTGGCATAACCATCTGACCTGCTCAATCTCAATAAAAGTATCAGTAACAAAATTGGGTTGGTAATGCCACCCCAACATACATACATACATACATATNTATATAAAGCAATCAATAAGTAAGAATGTGAAAGCAAACTTCTTACCTGTACTTACCTGTTGGCTGGAATGTTGGGTGTAGTCAAACAACCAGTGAAGCCAATCCAACAATGTCCCATGATACCTGCCTTTGTGCTTCATCATAAACCAAAATAGTGATAAATCAAGTACAAAACAACCATGAGTTAGAAAATGCATTGTATCTATGGAAGCTGTAAGGTCTAGCTCATGGAGGCGGGTGGGAGGGAAAAAGTCATGCCAAGTCAACTTATGATGAAAGTACTCAATCCACTTCAGGAAGGGGTCACTAAAAGTCCAAGGTTTAGAACATTGACTCAACAGCTCTGTAAACTGGCCACCTAGGACGTCCTTGAACTCTGAAGGGACTGACAAGGATCTGGTCGATGACTGGCAAACTCATAAGGGAAGGTTGAAACGTTGAGATGATAGACTTGAACTTGTAGTTTTCAACCAACCCTTGGACTCTAGGGTTTGCTTCAGAGGAAACTCAATACAAAAGACATACTTCCCAACTACACCTTTAATGACACAACAAGGTAAGGTAATAAGAGGTGTCTGGAGAAAAAGGTCACGAGAGTCCTTCGTCAGGAAAACAACGTCTTTACTAATATCAAAACCTGAGCACGACAGTGGTTGATAATCATCTTCATAGGATAAATCCAAGTGCTCGGTGGGGTACTCATCGAAGCCCTCAACGTAAGACCGAAAATTGTTAGGAAAATATGGCACTATGTCAACCTTGGGTGCTTGGGGAGCATTGGTAAATATATCACCCCCCTGTTGCCATTGGTCAAAATCAAAGGTAATTTGTCGTGATAATTGTGAAGGCAACAATTGGGAATGATTCTCAATGTCATAAATGGGGTCCATATCAAAACCAATTACATCCCATTTACGTCTTCCAACATGTATGAACTCATCAATATTAATTATGTCAGTATCAATATCATAACATGGAGAATTTAAAACACTCATATGCTCATTTGTCTCCTCCTCATTTTCCAAATCATAAGGTAGAATATGATCAAAATTTTGGGGAGAAGGGTAACTTACTGTTTCTTCTTGTGCAGGAGCTTCGAGGACTTTGGTGTTTTCAGCATGCGTTATTGTCTCATCCTCATGAACTGCTCCTTTGTCTTCGATTGTATAGCAAGGAATATCCACTTCGCTCAAGGCTTCCATTTCTCCTTCATTTTCTAAATCATGGAACAAGGTGTCATTGGAATCTTGAGAAGGAAAACAACTAACCTCATCGTCCTTTTGTTGTGCAGGATGAAATGGTTCATGGATCACTTCATCAGATGGAGGAGCATAGGTTGATACTTCATCGTTTTGCTTAGTTTCTAGCTCCTCAACCATATCTTTAGTAGTCCTATGTTGAATGATGGTCTGTTCCCCTTCTTCTTGGAAATCAACATCGAAGTTCTTAAGGGCAAACAAACTTTCCATTCTGAGAGTGCCTAAGGTAAGGAGGTATTTTATCCCAGATAAGGAGATGTTTTTCTCAAGTCTTGTAGCCATGTCGTAAGCTTCATCGAGTGTCCTTGGGCCCCTTTTACTGAGGGGAAAGCCTAGATGCACCAACAACGCATGGGTGTAAAGACGAACAATGTACTCGTTTTTAGAACGATGGCTTTTAGGGACTTGATAAAGAGTGCCCTCAAGCCTACTCTGGAAGTCTCTGAGAGTGTCATTCTCAGCTTGTTTTATATGCTTGAAATTTTTTAGTAGTACTGAGATGTCCTCTAACTGAATACCCCATTTTCCGAGAAAGGTTTCTTCCAATTGTTCCATAGTTGTGATGCTAGCGTTGGGGAGATTGTCATACCACTCTCTAGCATTCCCGTGAAGAGTGGCAGAAAAAAGTTTCATCACCACATCTTCAGCGTCATCACTGACAAGATGGAGTCGAAAGTAAGAAAAGAAATTGTCCATATGATGGTCAGCTCTTTCACCATCAGCACCAGTGAATCTAGGGAGCCATTTTTCGGATACCGGGGGCATTCGTCGGGGGTATCCTGGGATTTTGCTCATGTCTAAAGGCTTGTAGTTTCTGGGATCCCATTGTGAAGTCATAGTTCGCTTGGTCATCAGGGGAGTCACCAGATAATTTTCTTGAAACTAGCAAAAGATAAGGGAAAACACCCTAGTGGAGTCGCCAGGTAAGCTTGTAAGATAAATACTCTAGAGGCAAGGCTTACCGAAAGGTTTGTCGTCTTGAGAAAGTTTTGACTCAGTGTCCCCGGCAACGACACCAAAATGTTATCGCACAGTTTGTAGCAAGGCTAAAAGCTTGAGGTTTGAAGGCCAAACTTGCGTAACAGGAACCAATTCCACCCAATGTCACCACAATGGGATGGTTCTTTCTCTTTAGGGAGGTCAGGCCTAGGGAAGACGTCCCCGGTGACCTAGGGTTTTGAGGAGGCAAGAGGATAATAAGACAAGGATACGTTTCCCCCCTCACAATTCATCACCAATCAGATATTCCCGGCTAAACAACCAATAATGGAGTGAAACCCCTAAAGAAATGTACCTGCTTGGAACAAAGCAACAACAAACTGATATGTGCAAGCTATCTCAGTGGGTTAGTACTTCATATGTGTATTTGATAAATATATATAAGTAATTATGGCAATAAATATTGACGAAGTCAATGTTTATAAATATGGCAATGAAAGTAATGTCAGTTCTTCAATAAATGCTAGAATGACGTTGGCATTCAATACAATAAAACAATGACTCTTTCAATTAATGCCTTTAATCATTATCCAATTGCTTAATAAACAAAACGATGCTGCACTAATGATGTAATAGCATAAGATGACGACAATGATTAGTGTTAGTAGGGTTAGCTCTTAGGCTAGCGTTAGTAGTTAGGGTTTCAATTCAAAGCGTTTGAGAGTTTTTAGATCAAGTCCACTTCAACGCATGAGGTCTTAGGATCAGTGCCTTAGGGTCAAATGGAGTCAATAATTAAGGACTCAAGGGTTGAAGGAGACAAAGACTAAGGACTAGAGGGAGAAGTTTTGAGGTGTTTCTAAGGGAAGGCCTCAAAATTAAAACCCTAGGGGAGAGAGGTTCACTCCAGTGTTGCTACAACAAGGCCTCATGCTCTCTCCTCCTTCCTTAGAAGGCAAAATGACTAGCATAAAAGATAAACTAAGACAAGAGGGTTTGCTAAGACAAAGTGTTGCAACAACAAGGCTCTACTAGCAAACCCTAGAAAAACTAGCCCTGAAGTGTAGAAACCCTAGGTTTCAAGACGTCTCCTTCTTCTCAGCTTTTAAGGTACGGCTAGCTAAAGGGAAGAAGAAATATGAGTGTAGCTACGACTAGGCTCTTTCTTTTTCCAACAATGGCTGAAAAATTTCTCTATCAGGGGACATGAGACAAGGACCTACTTGTGTGCTTTTCACCTAGGGTTTTGATTCAGGAAAATTCATAAACATATGCAAGAAAGTAGACTACAACCATTCATTTAAGAAGTTTTGCAGAAAAATACTTACAATTCATCAAGAAATATCCATGCAAACCCTAGTTGTAACACCTTCCTTCAAGAGAAATGCCAAAATGTGCCAAAATAGTCTTCCTTCAACAAGTGCACATCACTAAATCATCCAATAACCCAAGATAGGGCACAAATTTCAGACCTCACTAATGAGTGAGTAAGTTGTGATGATAATATGAGAGTGAAAATCCCTCATTTATACAAAACCTTGACCTAATTTTACATTTTAGGTCAGGCAAACGACCAACAAGGCCAAAATATCAAATCATACTCTTTTTACATTAAAATGTTAAATTAAAACCCTAATTGAGCTGAAAAGAGATAAAAATCCCCTCTAAGGGAGATGTTAGCCCCTTTTAGGGAAAATGAAGCATCCTAGAGCAAAACGTTAGCCCTCCTTGGGCTTTTCCAACCTGCCACACGTGCCACTGCTGCCTAGTCTGCCTCCCAGAACATCCAATAGGCTGGATGACATCATTTTCATCAAGGGTGACGTCCAAGGCCTTCCAAGGCCAATGTTTCACTGAAAAGGTCTCAACCCCCTTAGGTCAAGCTGTGCCGGGGTGCATCTGGTGGAACGTCCTCTTCTTCTCCGGTGCAAAGCCCCTGATCCATCTCCATCCTATCTCTGCCCCCTGATGGGTCACAACATCCACCTGGTGGGCTCTTCATCCCCATGGAGGTCCGAAGTGATCATCTCCCCATGTGTACCTGTCCAAATGGTACCTGTCCTTCGGGCAAGGTCCTGCACATCGAAAGCTACGCCCTCCATGGGCTTATCAGTCACAGGGATCATAGCAATGTCAATCACATTTCATCATCAATATTATTAAACATATGCATAAAATCCCTAGTACATCAGTCAGCAGCTCAAGGATGTTACACAAGCCTACAATACAAGTCTGGAGAAAAGTACAATAGGTCTATTGGGCTAGTGTCCACAGAAGAAGGAAAGTTCCCAGAAGAAACCTCATCCAAGCCATGTAGATGGGTGATGTGGTCAGGGGATATCCAAAATGTGGGTGCGGTGAGGGCCAAGGATGCAAAAATGTCATCTGTTGGTGCCTTTGTAGAAGGCGAGCTGTACCTGTCATGGATGCATTTTTTCCAAGCCCATTCTTGCCTTTTATTCTTATTCTTTTATCTTTTATTGCCTTTTTTGTTCAGAAGCTAATCAGGGGACATTGCCCTGGTGTGGTGACCAGTGGTGACAGTGTTACCCACAAGTATTTTCACAGAAATGAGAAGGCTGGCTCGTGATGAGACCCCCTTTCCCTTGGCCATGCATCCAAGAGTCACTGCCCTGGTGTGGTGACCAGCTAATGGCAATGTCATACTATTAGATACCCATGGACCTAATAGGCTGGCTCGTGATGAGACCCCCTATCCTCTGGTTAGGCCTTGTTTTATTATTTATTTCTGGGTCCCTCTTGTTTCTTGCTGAGAAGCTTTTTATTTCTTTCTCGGTGATCCTTGGGCGAAGCATCTGGAGGTTTTATTTTAGGCTTTTATCTTTTACCAGCTTGCTTTTACCTTCTGGGCCTTTAGCCCCTTCTTCCCACGAGATAAGGTGCAATCCTGAAAATAGGTCAACCCAATGTCTGGACAAGTGGAATGGGATAGATGAGCAGGAAACAAGATGGAAAAGTGGTACTATGATGGGAGCGGACGATGGCTTCTCAGAAATTCCCCCCTAGTGGCAAACCAAAACCTACAGACACATGCTTGCTATGGCATCCTGTCAATCCCCCCAAACATGGTCAAGTGGGCAAGTGTGAGATCCAAGCAATTGTTAGAAATAAAAGGAATCAGTTGCACATATTGAAAAGGTTTGATGATCAAAGTGACACATACCATGATACCTGGACCAATTACCTCATGGAGTAAGAAACATCTCTGACATAGGACCAAGCCGATGGTGATGGATGCCGTTGCTGCTGTCAAGATGAAAATGTTGGAAAAAGAAAAGGTGGGCGCTCCAGGGCCATGCTAAAGTCAAACCTGCTCTCGGTACTCCATGTCTAGGACCTATGGGCCTCAAGACATGATCTCCTAGTTATCCCTGAAAGTGGGGGATAACAGGTCCCACCATTGGGAGGAGAGAGCAACAACAATAGTGGGAAGAGGAGAGACATGAGCACAGTGAGATGATTTGCTTGTGGAGAGATGGGTCACTATGGGGGACAATGTCCCAAGAAGAAGAAGAAGCAGCATGATGTGTTAGGAGCGACAACAAAGGAGATAGAGTTCAATGATCAATTTGCCAGAAAGTGTGCATTCGTGACTACCTTGTCTGCTATTACACCATCTAGCACTAGATGGGGAGACAAAGTTGATGAGGACTGACTGACTCACATCAGTGATTCAGAGGGAGATGAGACTCTGTGTCCCTAGACATCTCCAGAGTGGGTGACTGGTCCACCCAGTATAACTACAGTTTCAGAGTAGCCGAGTAGACAGAGAGTTGGTGCTACAACTTCAGTGCATCAGAGGTTGATGAGGAGGAGCAACAGGGAACCACGGAGGCTTGAGCCTCACATAGCTTTTGAGACGGGAAGATCAGGTTCTGGATCCACTTCAGGTGGAGGTGACTTGGCGAGAGACCAAGTTCATGACTCTTGGTAAGATGCCAAGAGTAGTGACTCTTGGTGAGATGCCAAGAGTAGGAGGAAATCCTTGGTGGGGGACCAAGGTGGAGATCTTCGGTGTGATGCTGAGATCTAGGTGATCTTGGATAGATGGAGAGTCAGTGCCATTTATAGATCACACAGATTGAGCAGATCTGTGACAGAGTCCACTTTCAGTGATCGGGGTACAACCATACTCACCGAGCATATGCCAGAAGGCAACCATGTCCACTGCAGGGACGAGATTGGTGGTGACGAGCACTTTCCTCGGTAAGAGGGAGTGTGGAGATTTGGGTACCTTTGAAAATGGTCCCCATGTGCTTATGAGTCTCTAAGCACAAAGGGGGAAGACTATTACCCTTATACTTTACTTTATGATTCTAATTTCACTTTGACTTAGGAGATTTAAGTCAAAAGTGAACTATGTCACTTAAGTCATAAAGTGACAATTAATTCACAATGTGGGTGAATTAATAGACATAAAGAAACTAAGGAAAGTGGGTTTCCTTAGTGAGATTTTTAGATGAGATTTCATCCATTTTAGCCTTCATTTCTGAGAGGGAGCATGTTATATGGAGGAGGGGCACATCTAGGAGAGGAGGCACACTTGTATCCTTCATTTGATCACTAGGAGAGGAGGACTTGTCACCTTGAGATGAGGTATGTTGCATAGGGAGAGGAGAGCTAGGGCGCTTGCTTCTATGGAGAGAGGCATTCGGTTTATGGCTTAGTTATTTTATGGTGATCATTTCTGTTAGGAGGAGGGCGAACCTGTGGAGAGGGTTGACAGGTACCTGGTAGCAGATCTGCTTGGAGGATTCGAGCTCTGACAGTTTCAATGGAGAGGCAACACAGGAGATCACATTCCTGTGGAGGGATTTCTTCATTGGGTCAAAGAGGAGCTAGAGCGCTTCACTTCAGTGCAAAGAGAAACAAAGGGAGAGGGCACACCTGAGTTTGGGCACATCTTTCTCTGGTTCTTGTGGCAAGGCTTGTGAGGAGCTTGCTATGTATACAGGTTCCATTGTATTGTATTACTTGTTGTATCTCTTGCTTTGATCATCATTAGATAGACATATATCCCAAACTGGTTTTCCCCGGGGGGGTTTTATCTAGGGTCATGTTGACCAAAAATACCTGTGTCAAATTTATGCATGCTTAGAAGTGTAGATCAACATTTTAAAGTTAAAGATCTAGAGGTAGTGTTATGTGTTTTAAGTTATATTGCATGTTAACATTGAGATAAGAAAACACTTGCAAGGGCACCTTAAAAGAGCACTTAACCTTCAAAACATTGAGCAGAAAGTTGGATGACTGTTTGCTGTCTTAAAACAGAAAAAGAAGACAACCATACAGTTGAAACTTAGAGCCATACTAAGGTCAAGGACAGACCTTAGGTGGCAGCCTCATAGGACCTCAAATATTTCTACAACCTCATCCGACATCACTCTCTTCTTTCTATCTCTCTTTTCTTTACGCGGACTTTCAAATTCAATAAAATACTAACATTTTACGGACCCACTTGCCCAGTTGGCACATTTCTAACCATGGATAGGACAAGGGTCCCCCTTTGACTATCCCAGTTCCATGTGGCACCTTGTTATTGGTCGCAAGGATGGACAAATCCCATCTCACACCTTTTTCCTTGGTGCGCGTGAACTTGAACATATCTATAATTTGACCACTGAGATTGAGCGAGATCAACGACTGAAAGGCCATGTCACATCCCAAAAGTGCCCGAGGTTTAAGAACCCCTTCTGTCGCGATAGTGGTTTTCCCCATGCTATGTGGCACAATATGAGTGATATCGCATGGTACAAGGGCCGAAAGCCAAAATCGCTTCGCTCCCACACGACAGTGGTTTATGGTATCAACTAAAACACCTACGCACATAACTCCCACATCACCTACCATCACTCCACCCGTTGCCACTATACACTTACCACCGTGGCACTCCTCGTCCTCTTTGCCATGTCACTACCACGTCACCTCCATGTCACTGCCACATCATTCTAACACCACATATGAAAAAATACCCAAATTTTTCTAGTTTTCAAATTTCTCCAAAATTCCCAAAAATGCATAATTCAAAATTCTTTTCGTAGCCACCATGGAACTCTGATATTATGCTTTTTGCGGCCAAATTCGACCTTGTAACCTATCGATAACCTCCTTGTACGACTAATGGGAATTTCTAGGAACGAATTTCACTTGAATTCGCTCAGAAATTTAGGATTTTTGCCCAATTTCACCATGGCCACTTTGCAATTATGCAATTCAATCAATTACAGTCTCGAAAATTCCTTGACTCTGATTTAAAATTGGGGATTTTTAATCCCTGGGCTAATTTTCTACAATTACTTGTGAAATTTCTCAAATTTCACTAAAGTGATTTCGACAAACATATTGCAGACATCCCTTTCAAACATTATGTCGAACAGTTTGCATGTAGACTTTGCAAACTTAGTTTCAACTCTATGTCTATGGCCCATGGATGCTCAATGTTGAACTTGTGGCTCTGATACTACATTGTAACGTACCCAACCACCCAGCTGAGTCTCGTTACCACATTGAACTGTCCTATTTACCATCAATTCCACCAAAATTTTCTTTGATACCACGCTGTAGCATTCCTAGCCCCAAGCTAGGCAATACCCCACAAAATTACCAACTTTGATACCAGTAATTTAAATAAAATTGCTCTGCATATGCGCAAAATTATACATACTACAACAAATATACACATGCATAATAAATTATAATACAGGAAAAACCCATAACCAAATTACACAATTATACTCACAGTAATTAAATAAAATATACATAAGACACTTATCTTGTATAATTAAGTCATCAACTGCATGTAGACCTTAGACATTCCTCCCAACCATAGACTCTGCTGCTCATAAAATCTCCCGAGCTGAGGCTAGAAACTCCACCAGGGAAGGCTTCGTAAACCAGACTAAGGTCCATTAACAACAGAAATACAAAAACTTAGGTGCCAACTATAGCAAAGAGCCTACAGTCTCTCATTCCCCACATGCCTGTTCCAGCCTAGGAAGTGTGCCCCTTCTTTGCTCAACAGTCCTTCGGCTGCCCCACTTCCCTTTTGGGGCTTCAACAATAGGTCAAACAAGAAGTCTTATAGCCTTGTAGCTGCAGATTGGCACCTTAGGAAAAAATTCCCCAACAGTTCTCTCATCTGGAGAGAATGCTCATGGGCCTGCCAACTCACTTCTTCAACAACATACAGACCTAACTACCTACCTCTTCAGTCCAATTTCCCCAGAAAATGCTCCAAATCTTTCCCAAAGTACAAGTTTGGTAATGGCAGCAAGGTACAAATGACCATAGTGAGTGAATCATGGAGGAATGATAGATCACAGGGAAAATGAACTAAGTTCCAAAAATATATTTGCATGCCTTTAACTGATACTTGTCATCTTATGATCTAGATTTGACTCCATTTGGTGACTCGTTCCCAACCTTTAGGAACTCGAGATAAATAAATATCCATACTTTGGACTTTAAGAAATATTATTATAATATTTCCTTGGCTTAGCCCCCTTTCCTAGACTCTTAGCCCCCTTTCTCTTTTAGTGTGGAGTTCTATCCCCCCATACTCTTTCATTTAATTGGGTTTGCAACAATGATGTATTTTATTAATATTGTTAATATTATGGTAGCTGCGGGAGGTATTTACCTCCACGTGTAAACCTGACGAGAATAGAATACTCTGGGAAGCAAGAAGAAACCCTAATGAGTTGGCTAATAACCCTAGAAGACTTGTCGGCTCAAGAAGATAATTTGTATTAGGTTATTAGCCTCCAAGAGAAGAAGTCGGCCAGAAGAAATAATAATATACTGAACAGACAGATACCCAGAATGAGAAGTTGGCCCAGGCAATTAACCAGAATTACTATAAATACAGGAGGCCAGTCTTCATTTTGGCAGGCAGTCTCAGAATTGCAGAGCAACACTTGTGCGCACTGCAGTGCCTTGTTTTGTGCGCAGGTTTGAGGAGAGCTGCCGGTGCAGCTGTTGCAGCTAGCAGTTACATTTTGGCTTGGAATATCTCTTGGCCAGGGTTTGGATTATCTGATCAGCTCTTGTTGGTGCACTATCCTTGGGGAAAGGTGCGCTACCCTTTGTTTGGCTATCTAGCCTAGGGTTTGCTTCCGGAGTGATTCTTTGTCAAGGTTAAGGTGCTCGAAGGGTGGCTTCGGCCTATGGTTGGGTGACAATAGAGATATTGTCAATGGTAAAATGAGCACATCCATTATATTCTAACAAGTTATGGGCCCACACCTCCTTCATTCAGTCTAACCGCTGGAAGGAAACATAACCGTAAGGATATTGAGCTCGTTGAAGAACTACCGCTAGGGTTTCTAGCAAGAGCAGTCACCATAGCATTGCCGCTAGGGTTACTAGCAGGTGAAGTTGCATAAACCCTAATCCTCTCGTTGCAGCACCTTAAGTGAAGGGATTGACCTAATTTCTGGACAGATCAGTGCGCCCTAGCCTAGCGTATCTCCTGATACTCTCAGCAAGACAAGACGTCAAGTTTGAGTTTCTGGTAAAATCTAGGGTTGACCAAGTCAAAGCAGCCATGACTTACTCTATGAAGTCAGAGAACAAGTTAGATGGAGCTTCTAACTTCAGAGCGTGGAAGACAAGGATCAACCTCATCCTTGCCAAGAATAAAGTGCTGAATATCGTGGAACCAGTGTTTGAAGAAGGAAAAGAGAAGGAACTACAGAACGTTGCAGTTATGGAGAAGTTCAAAGACGGTGACATCAATGCTATGAGTATCATAGTGGAATCTATAAAAGACCACTTGATACCCTACATCTCCCATCTTGACTCATCAAAGAAGATGTACGATGCCCTAACAAATCT
>ML798236.1:236000-247502 GCA_009831015.1 Picea engelmannii | reverse complement strand
CAAGCCAAGACACTCATCCTTATGTTCTTGATACTTGATCATGAAATCCTTTGGCAAAAGTACATTGGAATCCAACTAAAGACACTCATCCTTATGGTGTTGGTACATTGCTCACATTGAATAGTTGGCCAAGCTATATGTTGAAAAACACTTTGATGGCATTAGGGATTTAGTTTCACAAATTGAGTTTCAAGGTTGATATGAGAGAGGATAATATCGAGACAAGGATCTTGGGAACTTAACCCAAGATCTTCAATACCCCAAACCCAAGAACCATTGTGGGGAGAGTTAATTTGGGAAGCTTGTCTTAGAAATAAAAATGGACTAAACTCTTTTTTTAAAGAAAATATTTCCAATATATTCAATCTCCCCATAATTGTTCTTGGTTTTGTGGCATTAAAGATCTTAGCTTGGGTGCCCAAGCTCTTGTTCCCATTGTTGGACTCTCTCATCCTACCCTTGAAACTCAATTTGTGAAACTAAATCCCTAATTCCATCAATGTTTTTCAACATATAGTTTGCCCAACCTTTTACTGTGAGAAATGTTTTGAAATAACAAGGATGGGTGTCTTTGGTTGGATTCTAGTGCGCCTTCACTAAATTATAAGGAGTTCATGTTAAATATTGTTATTTAGGGTTTAAAAAAATACAAATAAAAGTAATTTTAGCGATTATCATTCTATGGCCATTGCTAAAAAAATTCCTTCAAAGACACTTATGGTAGTAGTTTTGAATCGTTACAATAAGTGTTATCACCAAAAGTGCTTTTGGGGGGTGGTTTTGAATCATTGTCAAAACCCCCTTTATAGCAATGGTTCTTAAAGAACATTCAAAACCTTTTTAATTTCACGAAGCTACTTTTGACAATTATTTTTCTTTAGTAATGAATTTGTCTAAGATCGCCTTAAAATCCACATATAGTGATATAAATTGGCCGTTACTAAAGGTCTAAAATGTACTAGTGATGGCCGCATTGACATGTGACACATTTGTAGAGCGCACAACTAATAGTGACACATTGTAGTAATGCAAAGGCATGTGCATATGTCTTGCTGTTGGCTATGTATGATGCTACTACATAGTAACAACACACTATTTAATGCATATGATTACTGACGGACCATGTGAATACAATCATATTATTATTATTATCATTCTATATATATTATGCAATGCTAGATTTCCACATTTTCACCATGCATAACGATTTGCTTTGAGAACATATGCACTACTATCCACACTGCGCCCTATACAAACCTAGCTCGCTATGAAAAATTCATGATAAAATAAAAAATAGAAGATATTTACCACTAAAAAAGCAAAATAAAATACTTAAATATACACAAATAAAGAAAACAAACCAAATTACTTAGTATCATGATTGTTCTTGTTGTTCCATGCCACTAAATCTCAATAATTTCTTGAAACTAGGGTGTAATATTCACATTTGGCCATAATTTACCCTACTATATTCTTTATATTATATTTCTAGGTTTGGTTAATGTTGACCTAGTCAACTCAATTTAGGCCAATAACCTCTCGGAAAAAGCAGGCTACCTATTTAGTTGTGCATAAATACACAATTCTTATTTGTATTTTTGCACATTGTGATCATTCATTCATCCATTCATTTATATACAAGTGATTTTTCCTAAAGGAACCTTAAACCATTGTGCTCTCTTGTTCTTGGTTTGATCTATCTTATACTTGGGATATTTTTCTCTCTACCACACTTGTGCTAGAGTTTATTTGTCTCTTTATTGTTGCACCTTTCTTGGTGACCATACCGTTGTTTATGTATTTCTTCATTGCAAAAATGGGTTGGTTTTGGATTCATTTGATTCTCTTGCTAACACTTGTGAATATTAGCATGGTATCAAAGTGGGTGTGAATCTCACTCACTCAATTCAGTGATTGTTTTAAGGCCAACACTTTTTTTTGGGATTTCCTAGGATTTAGAACCCTCTTTTATAGCCAGCGTAGCCTCCTCTTTTGGTGCATATTTGTTTTCCGAAATTTAGTGGTACCTTCCTAGGGTTTGAAACCCTCTTTTACAACTAACACACTCTTCTCTTTTGTCACAAATTGTTTTTTCTAGAGTTGTTGGTAACTCTCTTTTCTTAGGTCTATCAAGGTGATGTTTTGAATACTTTACAAAGTCTTCTTTTTTTGTTGTTTTTTGAATTTGATGGACTCAAAAGACCTATTTTCCAATTGAATGGGGATAATTATCATGTTTGGGCATACCAAATCATTGCCCTTCTTTGAAGTAAGGGGTTTTGAATGTATCTAGATAAACATCTTCCTCGAGTCGATGATGACAACTATGACCTCATATGTCTAAAAACAGATGAATCCCTTGGGTTAATCACCCTCAATATCAAACCATAAGCGATTCATTAGATCAAGGACAATAAAGTGTAAATGAAACCTAAGATACATTCAAGAATCTCTACCTTCAAGAATCTCTTTGGCACTCTGAACACTACTCAGGTCAACAAACTCCAAACCTAACTTTCCGATCTCAAGGTGGGTGACTTTGAAAGCATTGAGGAGCATATTAGGATATCTAAGAATTTGAGGGTTGTCATCATTACATCAGGAGGAAAGGAATAAAATAGATTCAAAATATATAAGTATTGTTTTAAATAATCTATCTTTAATAATTAAATCCTTCGCTATTATATTCTATAACATCCCACTATTTGAGAAGGGATACAAAACTCCTCTTGAGGAGGTTTTTGCTAATATTATCTTGCATCAAGTCACATCGAGGAATATGGGAGAGTTACACTTGTGAGATTAAGCCCATCCAAAGGCTACCTTGAACTTTTCTAAGCATGAGCAAGAGCAGGTTAAGGGGGAAAATCAAATCCTCCGAGAAGAAAAATCTCATATGCAACCACTATTATAAAGAGACCCATGCCTTTGTATCTTGCATCATTCATCTTCAAAAGGTCGAAGAGCCTACATGATCCAAAAAGGATCCAGAGAAGACTAAGGACAACTCAAAACTCGTAGAAGCAACTTAGGAAGCTCATAATGGCCTCAATAGATAGAGAAAGGGCAAAAATTCGAAGTCCTCAAAACTCAGTGAAAGTGGCATCATCGCGAAGAGCGCGTCGCAAGATTTGTAACGGCGTAAACGACTCGTCAAACAGAGTTACGGATTGAAAGATATTCACGGTCAAAGTTTGGTCAACCTAACCCAGTGAGTAGGGTATGAGTCAACATTCGTACTGCCGACATCAGCATCAATACAGATGACGTCAACATCCATGCAACGTACATGACACATGCAGGAGGCGACACATGTCAACATGACATCAACATGATGATGTGGCAACACCAGAGGCTGCCACACGTCACTCATTTTTGGCATTTTTGGGTCATTTCGTGGACCAGTAAAAATCTTCCACGTGGCAGATCATATGGTGACGTGGTAGGCTAATGTGGCAGCTGAGGTGGTAGTGGCAGACCATACACTGACGTGGCAGGCAATTGTACAGTTGGTTGATGTGGCCCAATGGTTGGCTGCCACGTGGCCCAGTCATGGGCTGCCATGTGGCAGGGGGCAAATGCCCCATGAGGGCCCGAGAACGAAATTCCAAAAATAAAAAGAATTGGCGGGTCCACCAAATCCGACGGAACCCTGGAAAATCTGGCACCCAATGGTCATATATAAACCACTGCTAAAGTTGGAAGAACCACCGTTTAATTATGTGTATATATGTTATAACCAACACCCAAAAAGGGGAGGCCTGCAGGTTCGACCCTGAGACCTCCCCCACTATATACGCCTTAACAAATGCTCCGCCAACCATTAGGCCAAACGACTTCATTGTTTACAACGCCCACAAACTATATTTAAATTTTGGAAATCCGCCCAGTGCAGGAGGAGGCGCGTGACGATATGACCGAACACGTTTTACGAGGTAGTTTTTGGAATTAATTGCAGGTTGCATGGCACAAAAATCGAGACAAAGTTTCTCTTGGGCCTAGGAGTGCCAGAGTCAGATTGAGGCGTGGAGATAGATATTTTTGGGTAATTCGACGCCACGAATTCAATAGTGCTGTCCGTTTTCTAATCTGAGCAAAGCTTCTGCAACTCGATTCCATAATGAGGTATACTTATGTATTTTGCTAAATTCTTTTGCTGAGTTAATAAAAAGGCCTACCCATTTGAGAGCAGGACCCGAAGACGTAGTTCACCAGGGACAAACTCCGTTATCAAGTTTTTGTGTTCAGATCTGATGCTTATGTCTCTTCATTATTGAGCTTTGCCTTATTTAATGGTGTACTTTAATTTATGCTCATTTAATACAATTCTTTATAAGTTACTTCGATAAAAAGATCTCGGATCATGTTGGTATCAAAACAATCATATTTGACGTGAATTGTTGAGTGTGAATGCTTGCTAGGGCCAAGCATAAGTAGGGTGAAGGAACTCTTAAGACTTTTAATCTCGAAGTTGGCCGTGCATCTCGAAGGAAGAAAATGGCAGAAGAGGACAAGTGTGATGAACAGGAGAAAAACTTCCATATGGTATTTTATCGCATGTCAGAAATGGTCGAACGAATGTATGGAGACTACGAGAAGAGGATGAAGAAGAAAGGGAAGAAAAATGAAGCATACGCTGATGATGATGCTTCGATAAATCAACGGGCTGGAGGAGACCCTCCCGAGCCTCCATCTTCACCATCAAGTTCTAGTTCTTCTTCCTCTGAGCATTCTCATCATTCTCATCATTCTAGCCATAAAGCCTCTTAAGAAACCATTATTAAAGCTCGATGTAAAATTTGCTTTACCTATGTTTAATGGAGATGCTAATCCTGAAAAGCTAGATAATTGGATCCGACAGGTTGAAGTATATTGCCGTGTTCAGCAGATTGTTGAAGAGGAAGTTAAAGTGCAAATGACTTCTCTTCGGTTGGAAGGCATCGCTCTCGTATGGTGGGAGAGCAAACTTCAGGACACAAGCAAGTGTGGTAATCTTCTTTCCTCATGGTCGGAATTTAAATCAGCGATAAGGAAGCAATTTTATCCATTGGGTTATTTACATAAAGCAATGATGGAATGACAAACTTTAAGACAAAGTAAAGGTCAAACTGTACAAAGTTTCACAGAACAATTTAAGAAGAAAGCTCTTGCATTAAACATTCCTTTGGATTCTTATGAAACTTTAATGAAGTATATTGACACACTTCACAGTTATATTCGTCATACTTTGCTATTGTTTAACCCCACCAGTCTTAACGAAGTTTGTGTGCATGCCACTCACCTTGAGAACAAGGGAAAGCATGTTCAAGAAGATCCCACAAAGAAACATTCCAATCTCCCACATAAGCCATTTAAGAAGTTTAAAAGGAAGGACAAGAAGACCGCTACAGTAAAGAGAGAAGAAGGAAAGCCATCTTGCACTCATTGCAAGAAAAGTGGTCACGATGATGAACACTATTGGAAACTACATCCAAAGAAGAGACCGAAACAGTTCGGTGGAAAGGGGAAGACAAAAACCGTTGCTACAGTGCAACAAGATCTTGGTTCCAATTCAGGGGACGAAGGAAAGATCACAACGGTTGGAGTACAAGGTAAAGATTCCCTTCATGCTAGTTCAAATTCCAATAATGAATCTCATGATGATGAACGAACGAGGAATGGATTATTTTACATAAGAGTTGTATCTAAACACACTAAGATAAATACATTGTTTGATCCGGGTTCCCAAGTAAACTTGATATCTGAAGTACTTGTCAAAAAGATGGGTCTTGAAATGAAACCACATCCAAAGCCTTATCCTCTTGGTTGGGTATGTGATAAAGCAAAACTTAATGTCACCAAACAATGTAGGGTCAAATTTGCTATTGCTTCAAAGTTGAATGATGCAGTGGATTTGGATGTTGTATCACTTGATATATGTGGCATAGTGTGTTGGGGAGTCCTTATCTTTATTATAGAAAATAAGTCTTCTTTTGTCATGAGAACAAATACCACCTTACTAAGGGGGGAGTGGAATATATTGTTAGATCCCACAACATGAGGGGTCAAATGAAGAGACTCATAAACACTAATAAGAGATATGTACTCATGGTCGTAAGGGAGAAAGATGTCGGAACATCCGATGCTTTCCAAGGATGTGATCATTCTCATAAGAAAGAACTAATTGATATTATTTCTACGTATGATGATATTTTCTAGGATTGATATTATTTCTACGTATGATGATATTTTCTAGGAACCAGATGGATTACCTCCTAAGAGGGAAATCCAACATGAAATACATCTTCAACATGATTCTCCTCTTCCTAATGTGGGCATGTACAGGATGTTAGTTGTAGAGATGGCATAGATCAAGAAGCAGGTACACGACTTATTAGATCAAGGGGTCATCAGGCCCAACTCATCTCCTTGCGGTTCTTCGATCGTGATGGTGCCAAAGAAAGATGGCACATGGAGAATGCGTGTCGATTACCGGGCCTTAAATAAAATCACAGTGAAAAATCGATACCCTCTTCCTCGTATAGATGATTTACTTGATCAGTGAAAGAATGTTGTTTATTTCACTAAGTTGGATTTGTGCAGTGGATACCATCAGATCAGGGTTGCAGAACATGATGCATGGAAGATTGCCTTTAAAACGAAATAGGGATTGTTTGAGTGGTTAGTTATGCCGTTTGGGCTTTGTAATTCTCCGACAACCTTCATGCGTGTGATGAATGATGTATTCATGCCTTTTTTAGATGATTTTTTGATTATATATTTAGACAACATTCTTATTTTTAGCGGGACTTGGGATGAACATGTGAGGCATGTAAAGCAAGTATTGGATACTTTGCAAAGGGAAAAGTAGTATGTAAAATTGTCCAAATGTGAATTTGGTAAGACTACACTTGTGTACTTAGGTCATATTGTAGGAGGAGGACAATTAAAATTTGATCCTTCCAAGATTGATGTAATTGTAAATTGGCTTGAGCTCAAAAGTGTAACCGAGATATGGAGCTTCTTAGGTGCAATCCAGTATTGGAGGAGGTTCATTTCAAACTTTTCCTTTATAGTAGCTCCTTTGCATGCCTTAATTAGTGTGAAGAACACTTTTCAGTGGGGAGGAAAGCAACAAAAATCTTTCGACACTTTGAAGGAAAAGATCAATACCACACCAGTATTAGCACTGTCGAATCTTCAACAACCCTTTGAGATCGAGACAGATGCCAACGGTTATGCCATGAGTGCAGTATTGATGCAATATCGTAAGCCTATCTGTTACCACTCTGAAACTTTTAACCAAGTTGTTGTTAACTATCCTACATATGATAAAGAGTTGTATGCATTAGTTCAAAGCATAAAGAAATGGAAGCACTACTTGTTAGGGAAGGAAACAATCATACATACAGATCACCAACCTTTACAGTATCCCCAAGAACAAACCAAACTACAACAATCTCGACATTACAGATGGATGGGTTTCCTACAACAATTTCATTTGGTAATCAAGTACAAAAAGGGTATGAGTAACAATGTAGCTGATATGCTTTCTAGACCTCCTATTGCTGCTTCTATTATTTTGAAGAATACTTCTTTATCTCATGATAGCTATGTGGAACAATATGCCATTGCTGAAGATTTTAAAGAAGTATATGAAAAGCTAACCCATGGTGCACATGTAGAGAACTATTGTTTGCAGAGAGAACTACTCTACTATCTTGGAAAGCTATGTATTCCTACAAGTGAACGAGTCCATGTAATACGAGAAGCTCACACTTCTATTGTGTCTGGGCATTTTGGGGTAGGAAAAACTATGGTTCATTTGCAGAGGTTTTGCTATTGGACTCAAATGAAAGCAATTGTAACTAAATATGTAAAGGGGTGTGTGATGTGTTCTACTTGTAAGCCCACTGATAGAAAACTGGGGCTATACTCACCACTACATGTTCCATCCCATCCATGGAAAAGTATCTCCATGGATTTTGTAGGGGGTTTACCAATGTCGAAAGGGGGTCATGATTATTTGTATGTTGTAGTGGATAGGTTCAACAAAATGTGTATCTTAATGCCATGTAAAAAGTAGATCATTGTTGAGCAGGCTGCTAATCTCTTCTTTCAATATGTTTGGGTTCACTTTGGGTTACCCACATTCATTATCTCAGATCTAGATACTCTATTCCTTGGGTATTTTTGGACAAGCTTGTGGAGAATGATGGACACCAAGTTGAAGAGGAGCACTGCTTTTCATCCATAGACCGACGGGCAAACAAAGGTTGTAAATCGGACAATGGTACTTTTTCTTTGAGGCTACTGCAACAAGCATCCCAAAGTATGAGATGAACAAATACCCTATGTACATCATGCTTACAACTGAGCCTTACATTCCTCCACTCAGTGTTCGCCTTTTGAGACATGTTTTGAGTACCTACCTAAGGTTCCTTTGGACTTGATGTATGGGAGAGATGCCGATTCAAATGAAGAAAGAAACGAAGACAGAGCCCACAAGTTCATCCAGAGGATCCAACAAGTACACAGGGAACAATCAGGGAACAGTTGGAGAAAAGTCAAGCACAATATAAAGCTCGGCATGACAAACACAGGGTTGATCATTAGTTCCAGGTTGGCGACCGGGTATGGCTTCACATCAACAAGGAAATATTAAAGGGTGAAGGAAAGAAACTCAAGCCCATTCGTTATGGACCCTTCACTATTTTGGAGAAAAGTGGTACCAATGCTTTTCGTCTAGATCTTCCACCTTATATGCAGATTTACTCAGTTGTAAATGTAGAGAACTTGAAACTTTTTTAGCCTCCCATGATCATGGATCAGGATGAGGAAGTTTCAATACCTTCAGTTGATGAGTTTGCTCCTAAGTACTTGGATGAGTTAAAGGAATATATCATTAAGGACAGAAGGACGAGGACTTTACGCAGGGGTGATGTTGATTATCTTTGAGTAGGCTTAAAGGGCACACATCCAAGCAAAGAAACGTGGATTGAGAAGGACAAGGTGAGGGGACACTTCCCTCACTTATCTATTGATTGATGAAATCTTTTGGTGGTCCAAAAAGCTCTTAGTGGGAAGGCATGATCCAAAAATGATCCAGAGAAGACTAAGGACAACTCAAAACTCGCAGAAGCAACTCAGGAAGCTCAGAATGGCCTCAATAGACAGAAAAAGGGAAAAAAATTCAAAGTCTTCAAAACTTAGTGAAAGTGACATCATTGCAAAGAGAGTCTCACAAGCATTCCAATGACGCAAACAACTCGTCAAACATAGTTACAGATTGAAAGATATTCGAGGTCAAAGTTTGGTCAACCTAGCCTAATCAACAGGGGATGAGTAAACATCCGTACCGCTGACGTCAACATCAGTACGGATGATGTCAACATCTATACAACATACATGGAACACACAGGAAGCTACATGTGTCAGCATGACATCAACATGATGATGTGGCAACACTAGAGGCTGCCACGTGTCACTCATTTTTGGCATTTTCGGGTCATTTCGTGGACCAATAAAAGTGTGCCACGTGGTAGATCGTACGGTGATGTGGCAGCTGAGGTGGTAGACTGTATGTTGACGTGGCAGGTGATTGTACAATTGGTTGACGTGGCCCAATGATTGGATGCCACGTGGCCCAGTCATGGGATGCCACATGGCAGGGGGAAATGCCGAATGAGGGCCCGAGAACAAAATTCCAAAAATAAAAACAATGGGCGGGTCTGCCAAATCCGGTGGAACCCCGCCAAATATGGCGCCCAACGGTCATATATAAACCACTTCTAAAGTTGGTGGAACCACAGTTTAATTATGTGTATATATGTTATAACCAACACCCAAAAAGGGGAGGCCTGCGGGCTCGACCACTGGACCTCCCCCACTATATACGCCTTAACAAATGCTCTGCCAACCACTAGGCCAAACGACTTCACTGTTTATAATGCCCACAAACTTTATTTAAATTTTGAAAATCCGCCCAGTGCAGGAGGAGGCACGTGATGGTACGAACCAACACGTTTTACGAGGCAATTTTTGGAATTAATTGCAGGTTGTAGGGCATAAAAGCCAAGATAGAGTTTTTCTTGGGCCTGGGAGTGCCAGAGTCAGATTGAGGCGTGGAGACAGTCATTTTTGGGTAATTCGATGCCACAAATTCAATGGTGCTGTCCGTTTTCTGATCTGAGCAAAGCTTCTGCAACTTGATTCCAGAATGAGGTATAATTATGTATTTTGCCAAATTCTTTTGTTGAGTTAATAAAAAGGCCTACCCATTTGAGAGCAGGACTTAGAGACATAGTCCACCAGGGACGAACTCCGTTATCAAGTTTTTGTGTTCAGATCTGATGCTTATGTCTTTTCATTATTGAGCTTTTCCTTCTTTAATGGTGTACTTTAATTTATGCTCATTTAATACAATTATTTATAAATCACTTCGATGAAAAGATCCCGGATCACTGCAAGACCTAAAGTGGGCAATGAATATCCTTTTGATGACACTATTGGATCTTCTCACAATGCACATTTGGTTGTGCATTTTTCATATTGGTCCTCTTCTCCACAGGAATGGACTGTTGATGTTGGAGCTACCATGCATATATGATGAAACACCAACATCTTCACTTCGATTATCTACTATAACATAGTGGAAATAAAGTATTTATTGGTGACAACTTATCCTTACCGGTTTTAGGGTGTTGTGATGTCATTATGAACACCAATAAATTTGAAGATGTTCTCCATGTTATAAAATTTGGATCAAATATTCTTTCCATCTACAACATTACACACACAAATAGAAAGGTGGAAATTTGGTCAGGTCAATGGCTCATAAAAGACACAAGTGACGGTTTTAAAGTGGTTGCCACATGATATCGTGAAGATTTTGATCACATGTAAACTAGGAAATACTCCTCCTTCCCTAGAATATAAAGGGTTCACTGTTGTGGTAGCCAATGTCGATGACACCAACATTTTATGGTATCAACGTTTGTGTCATACTTGTTGCCGCCTTATACACACCTGGGAGACGTGGAAGAAATCTTCAATCCACTCGGTGTGTCCTTTGGGGCAAGTGAGAGTTAAGGTGCTGTCACCTAATCCTCAACTCCTCCGTCTAGGCCAACTCCTAGCGAAGCCAAGGGGGGTAGTCCCTAACAAATATACTAAGGCTTTTAAGCTAAGTACGCAAATTGAAATCTAGGAGTTTATTAATTCTTCAAACCATTAACCATATATTGAATAAAACATAAGACAAATATTTACCACGATATATATAATCAAATGAACATTAACTTGCATCAAAAGGATACTGAGAGACAATTGTTAGGTGCAAGTTGCATTTACATTTAATATATAACCAATTATGTATTGGAGCCTGTGGCTTTGCTGAATGTGAAAATTGAGACCAGTGCCTTAATGAGAATCGTGGGCAATGTAGTTCGCGTGTTTTATTAAGGGTAAATTAAAGTTCGATTAGTGAAATGGTTTGGGCCTCCTTGGAGGTTAACTCTTTGA
>ML798236.1:187881-220692 GCA_009831015.1 Picea engelmannii | reverse complement strand
ATTGTCCTATATAACTGTCCAAATTTTCTCTTCGGAGGGATTTTACAGATGGAAGTGTATCCATAAAATGGTTCAGTATCAAGATTGTCCTTTGGGAAATCAAGAAGCGTCAGTTCTACAAGAACGTCAAAGATGGTCGGAAGTGGTTGTATTTGTGCTGTATGAAGTGGTAGCTCGAAGATGATGGGAGAGAAAGAGTGTGTCTATGAATTCAGAGATGGGTGTAACTGCGTATGAGGACCAGTGAGACGGATATGGCAAAAATTGTGTAGTAACTTTTTGTTATGTTGTGTAATGTAATCATTAAGGGAGGGTGTTAAAATTAATGATTAATTTAGGGGTTGGTTGAAGATTTATAGGAGGTTGTTGAGATATTCTCTCAACCTCTCCCTCCATAAGTGGAATCAGTTGGATCTGAATCCAACTATATATATGTGTACTGTGTTGTGTTTAATATAAGATAATATATCTGTTTGTGTGTAATTTTCATGTTATGGATGCTCTCTTAAATTCTGTCAAGCCGTAGGAGCTGTTGCATGCAAAGCCCATTATGCCATCTCTACACAAGTTCTTATGCATACCCATCCTTTGAATTAGAGTTTTTAAGGTCGAGTATCTTGGATGGATTAGACACTTTATGTTTTATAACTATCACAATTTCTACCCCTGAACCACCCCATGCAATCACTTTTTATTATTATTATAAGTTTTCAAGTTCGTAGGATTAAATGAATTCAAATACTTATATTTAGGAACTACAATGATTATCCCACATACCTAATTCTAAACCTGAACAAAATTTGTATCACTTCATGTCTATAGGGAAGTCCATGGATTCCAATGGTAGGATTACAACGATATTAATAAAGGACCACATGTCAGGTTTATAAAAAGCCATGAATGCATTAGATACATTACTTCACAAAGTTTAATAGTCTTTTAGGACCTAAAATTCGGGTCCTATGAGCACTTTATGTTTTGAAAATTGAATGAGCCTTTTATGTAGACAACCTTGAACCCAAACTAATTTGAAATCCCTTATGGTCCAGTATCCTAGAAAAATTGGGCTCTTTTTGTTTTAGATATTTCCCAAGTTCTGTTACATACCTAACCCTTAATTAAAACAACTCCAAGTCCTTATCAAGTGCGTGGCAAAGATAAAGGTTTATGTGGCACGGGTAATATTGACATTATCATAGGACCCTAGTAAAATTAAAGGCTAACATGTAGTGAGATAAAAAAAAATCCCATGCGGAAAGCTCCAAAAGTGCCATGTGGCTATCTCACCTCAACAAAATTTTATACATAGTCGCTCCCAAATTTGAAATGAATTGAACTACATTTAACAAACATTTCAGGTACAAACTCTAATGGAACTTTGGAAATTTTTATTTTATTTTTTATTTGCACTACTTGGTCCCTAGACTCTTTACATTATTAGTCCCTGCCTAGGCGAGGGACTATAGCAACTACTTAGTGGTCAACTATCGTTGACTGGGTATTACTTAGTCTGTTTTGCTACAATAATTGGTGCATTATTTAATCTCTTTGCCTCTTATTTAATAAAAAATATTTGTTTATGTTTTTTTTTTTAATTTTTAATATTTTATAAATATAAAAAACATAATTTGTTATTGGTCCGATGTGATTGATGTGACTAAATTAGTCATGGTGGTAGGCGATTTATTCCTAGCAATTGTTAGGTTTTAAAATTAATTTTAAAAAGAAAAAAAACTAAATTATTACAACATTGCCACATCTATGATGCATTGCAGTCGATGCTTCTACCTGTCATCTAGCTGCTACCTATTCGACATCTCCTCCTTCCTCATCCTGTCCAAGCTGCTAACTTCCTCATTCCTAGCTGCTACATGTTAGATGTCTCCTCCTTCCTCATCCTATTCTGTAGTGGATGCTACATGTTTGATGTCGCCTCCTTCTTCATCTTGTCCTGTAATTTCTAGGTCTCCTCTTCTACCAGGTCTCAATCCCTTTGGCCAATAACGAATTGAGTGCAATTAGCAAAGAAAAAGAAAAGAAGAGCTACATTGTAGTACCTGGTTGAAAAAACACCACTGAAAGCATGGACGAAGTGACTATTCGCTGAGAAATTCCATGAATGGACGACCAATTGAAAGCATGGACGGAGTGACTATTCATTGAGCAATTCCATGGACAGACTGACTATTTATTGAGCAATTCTTTGAGCACTAGCATGTTAATATTGTCTCTTTTTTTTGTTAATTGCAGCTTGCTGGTGGATATCCATGATAGAAATTGGTGCAATTAGCAAAGAAAAAGAAAAGAAGAGCTACTCCGTACCTGGTTGAAGAAGCATCACTGAACGCATGGACGGAGTGACTATTCGCTGAGCAATTCCATGAACAGACGAGCAATTGAAAGCATGGATGGAGTGATTATTCGCTGAGCAATTCCATGAACAGACTGACTATTTGCTGAGCAATTCTTTGCAGGTATAGACCTTTTCCCTGAGCAATTCTTTGAGCACCAGCCCATGAATATCACTTTTTATCTGATAAAAATCATCTATACTATTATGGATAAAAGATTAAAAAATGAGAATAAATGTGTTATGATATTAAAGAAAAAACTTAGAAAAAATAAAATTAGTTTGTGTTGTAGCAACATTGGAACTAAAGGGAGTTGATATCCTCGCTCTATTTTAGGTTTGTGGAATCTTATTCATGGTGTCTAGACATGAATAGTTGAACCTCCATATTTTATTTTCACCTTAGGGAATTCTCGATCCGACCCTTCAATCGGCTCAGCTTTAGTGTAAATTAGATTCTAGTCACATGGCAATTGCAAAACCTAGAATGAAGCTTTTGCATTTTGTTCAGACTTAGCTTTCATTTTCTTTCTTTGTTAAAAGATCTTCGATTTTTCAATGTAAATGTAGATGGTAATTTATAGCAATTTCCTTTTTAATATAGATGGTAATTTATAGCAAATTCGTTTTTAATATTATAAAGATTTAACTATCCTGCTTACTGTACTTTGGCTAAGAACAAAGCATATATCATACTAACATAATTTTTATATAATCTATACCTAATTGATTAAGCAAATACAATCCTTGCTGTACATTCAGGTGGATTCCTTGTTGTACATTCGAGCAGATTGAATTATCTATAAGAACCACTCAGGATTGGTGTTGTATATCATTTCTATGAAATAAAGAAAATACAACTTCAAAGAATTCATTCCTTGATGCACATTTGGATATCATATTTATGAAATAAAGAAAATACAACTTCAAAGAATTCATTCCTTGATGCACATTTGGGCGGATTGAATTAATTATAAGAAATGCTCAAGAGGATGAGCAGAGAGGAAAGGATTAATGAGGTCCAAATACAACAACCCATGTATGCCAACGCCCCGTATATCATAGACAACCTCCCAACAAAACAATTATCTTAAATATCCATATTCAAAGCCGAAATTGAAAGCTCAACGTGTAGATCACTTGGCCATAATGTACTGTTAAGGTCCTGGAATTATCCTAAATATCCAAATTCAAAGCCGAAATTGAAAGCTCAACTTGTAGATCACTTGGCCATAGAGTGTACTGCTAAAGTCTCGGTGTGAAGCCTGTTAGAAAGTAGTCGCTTTAGCATATGATAAGCAATCCTAATCGATGTACTAAGCATCACGTTTTCCCTGCACAACAAGAGATTGAACTTCTAAATAAAACTCTAATGAGAACTGCTCATGTCAAAACCCTAAAACCAACCAAAGAAAAACATACCAAAAGACTTTCATCTAGGAGCAAAGATTTGAGCATTGAAAAAGAGCATTCATGTCTTTAAGGAACTGTCTTTCTATCGTTTTGTGATAGTAGAAAAATCTATATAATTCCATATCTCCAAGAATGTATATGGCAACATTCAAATGAATTGCTCGCAAACCATGAATTTTTGGTATTACGCGCTCAACTCCACTAAATAAGGTTTCGAATAAGGTTTCGCAACTTCCGAATAAGGTTTCACAACTGCTTAAGCATTAACCCTCATGGCTAGCTCTCAGTGAACAATTGGGTGCCATGCATTGTGATAACCGTAAATCAATGTTGTTCCTAGGTTTCCATGTGGGAAAACTGCATGTTGAAATGATGCGAGGTGACACTGCCCGCTATTTCTTAAATATATATTAGTTTTTCAATATGCAACAACTCTATCTGATCGCGTCAATGTAAATTTTTAGTGAGTAATTTAATTTAAATATGGATACTCGAAAGCAGGCCTGTAATCAACCATAATTTCTGCTACCTGGGTTTGAAATTAACATCTCCAACATGTGCATGTGCATTGAATAATGTTCTCCTAGATAACTTACATATATATTTATTTTAAATTGGAAACTTGTAAATTTTAAATTGCGTGAAACTTATATTTATATTTTTTAATATTCAAATAAAATGAATTGTAATATTCAAATAAAACATATATCTATTTTAATTTGGAATATTTATATTTATTGTTTTTTTGAAAACATAGCTCTGAGTAGGGGTTTTCTGTTAAGCGCTAGGTTTTTTTCACAAAATATTAGTGTGTTCCTAACACTGTTTGACCCAATAATTGTGATATATATAAAATATTAGTGTTCTGGTATATGTTATGTTTTCTTCACAAAAAATTAGAGTGTTCCTGCTACTGTTTGACCCAACAATTGTGATATATATAAAATATTAGTGTTCTGGTATATGCTATGTTTTCTTCACAAAAATTTAGAGTGTTCTTGCTACTGTTTGACCCAACAATTGTGATATATATAAAATATTGGTTTTCTGGTATATGCTTTGTTTTATTCATAAAAAATTAAAGTGTTCCCATTACTGTTTGACCTAACAATTGTAATATATATAAAATATTTGTAGGAGATTTGTCGTCCCCTGAGTGTTAGTCAACTTGTTATTTATATTTGAGCGAACTCATTCTATAATTCATCGGGTGAAAAAGTGAACTGATGACAACGCTGCAGTCTAGACTCAACTCATTGTAGTCTGTGTTGTGCTTTGCTCGCAACCTCACCGCCTGGCCACCTCCATTTTGCTTTCTCCTCAACAATTTATTAAATATATTATTCTTCATCCTGAAAATTATTCCACTTGCCACCTCCATTTTGCTTTCTCCTCAACAATTTATTAAATATATTATTCTTCATCCTGAAAATTATTCCACTTGTACAGATCTGCATTTCCCTATCAGGTATCATGTCCACAATAGAAGAAAAACCATTGAGACTAAAGTAGCTAAATTTTCCTGAAGGTGTTATTGATTTGTTTGATGTCTATGAGTGTACTGCCCGAGTAGTTTTAGCTTTGGCTCCTTGGCTAATACCATGTTACAGTCACGTTTCAGAGCATATTTTCACTGACGAGTACTAGGTTGTTGATATTGTTCTTTGTCAACTGCTAAATATGACCATTATTTTGAGGTCCATCAATATCAATATATAAAGGCTTTGATAGATTGAGAGTAGCACCAGAGTTTTGAAGTCATAAGGAAAATCAAGTTGAATCATTTTTAATAATGAAAAACCTGGGTCATGTGGTGTCCATTGTTTAAATCTTTTGTATAATTGTCTTGCTACATGATTATGATATCTTTTTGTTGTAACTATTTTATTAACTGATCCTTGAAATTGTTTGTATATGTTTATATATCATTTAATATATGTTATCCATATAACTTGAATGCAACACTCCTTAGATTAATGTCAAGTTGAATTTTTTGTCATAATAAAAAGCCCAGGTCATGTGATATCCACTGTTTAAATCATTTGTATAATTGTCTTGTTACGTAATTTTGATATCATTTTATTGTAACTATTTTATTAACTTTGCCTGGAAATGTATTTATTGATATATTATTTAAGATATTTTTGTTGTAACTATTTTATTAACTGATTCTTGAAATGGTTTGTATATGTTTATATATCATTTATCATATGTTATCCATGTAACTTGAATGCAACACTCCTTGGATTAATGTCAAGTTGAATTTTTTGTCATAATAAAAAGCCGAGGTCATGTGGTATCCACTGTTTAAATCATTTGTATAATTGTCTTGCTTCGCAATTCTGGTATCATTTTATTGTAACTATTTTATTAACTTTGCCTGAAAATGTATTTATTGAAATATTATTTAAGATATGTTTGCCATGCAACTTGAATGGAATGCTCCTAGGATTAAGGTCACGAAATCCCCATTCTTGTTGAATGATTATTCATTGAAGAGTTCTGATTAGCAGGCCCAATTATGATGTTGAAGCAAACAAAAATATGGATAGGCCCCAGTTCTGTTATAAATGATCTATCCGCTTAAAATTTTTGTAAAGTTTCAGACTAAACTGAATGTTATTATGGACTCAAAGAATTGTAAAAACCATTTGCCAATATCAGAGTTATTTATTTTAATTTTGAATTAGGCAGGGACTAGCCACTGCATGGCTATCTCGCTTGTTTAATTTAATTTTATTAATTTTCAAGTTTACTATTATGAAAGGATTATCCATCTTAATTTCTCACACTACATAGCTTCTTTTAAGGACTCAACGCTAACCAAAGCCATAGTATATGAAATATTTTGGGTTTGGTTGGAAAGGTGGGAAAATTTGAAAGAGTGATCCAAGTAATGCACAAGTCTTATGGTTTTCCCATATGCATAAGAATGTCACATGGAAAATTACCCAAGAGCAATGTAATACATGATGTCATCCATGACAACAAAGAGGGTCGTGGCTAATAAGATTTTGCCATGCTATCATGTTAACATCAATAAAGTATAATTTAATTGGACACGTGGATTTCTTTAAGAGTGGCACATTGCATTGATACCTTGGTTACTTGATTAAGAATTGAACTTGAAATTGAAATGTTGTTGCAGCATAATTTATAGAATGCTCGAGGTGATTAAACTTGGACAAATTGTAGACTTTATGTTCTTTTGAATTGCTTAACTTCTATCATGGACCCAACAATTTTTGTAACATAACTTTAATGGAATTTTGGCTTTGTAGGTGGTTAGGATTTTGGACATTTTTTTTTCTATTCTGCATAAAATCCACTATGGGCTCAATGTATGATTAAATAAACTTAAAATATAGTGGGCCCCATTGATACATGGTAGTGGTTAATTGGTCTATGTGGTGGCCAACTAATGTTGGCTCATGTCCACATGGATTTCTATGAGTGGATTTTGTCATCATGGATTTTTTTTGTTTGTTTGTGATTGGTGGAATCAACAACTAGTTGGGCTTGTATTCACGTGACACATGGTTGTGTTATCCCACTGCTACCACTATAACCTTCAGGTGTGCCCATGATTCCTCATACACAACACACAAAGTAAGTTGGGGTTTTGAACTGGTGACTTCACATGACAAAGTGTCTTAACAATACTCTATCACCAACTTCTCTACACCCGAGGGCTTATCATGGATTCTCTTTTAGTCTCGTAATCTTCTTATGTTTTTACATTTCTAAAATTTTGGACTTCAAAATATTTTTCAATGTAGTTAATAGGTTGTTGGGTTTATAGGGATTTAAATATTTCACGTCCTATATATGCATTTAGGTTACATAACTCTATTTACGAGTTCAATGATCCTTTACATAATATTAACAAGACCTTTCGAGTCCATGAACTTGGTGTATCCAAGTTTCTTTTCATTCCATGCTCCATAACTTTTCCCACATACCGACCTTTACTTAACTAAATTCAAAAAATCCTTGTTGGTTTTGCAAATCTATGTCTTCTTTGCATTCAAACTGACCTTAACTAAATTCTAAAAATTCGTTGCAGTCCATGCTACATAACTTTTCCCACATACTGACCTTAACTAAATTCTAAAAATCCTTGTGGGTTTTGCAAATCTATGCCTTGTGGTCACTTTATGTTTTATAAATCACACAAATGCTTTTATAGACATGCCCTCAATCTCAATCTACTTTGAAGTCCCTTCAAGTATGATATCTTGGCTAGATTAGAGTTTTGTTTTTTAATATCCTACAGAAGTTTCTCTATTAACCCCATACTAAATTAAAATAGCTCTAATAACCTATCAATTCCATGGGAAAGGTGAAGGTTTATGTGGAAAGGCTTATAGGGTCACTAACATGTGATGCTAGAAGGGTTGGAATTTGTATTCATTTTTGCTCATCAACCGATTTTTTGATGTTTTAGGTCTCTATATTTCCAATCAAAGAGCCTTTTATCTAAAATTGTGTCGTTCAACAATGAAGTTTTGATAAGAAATTAACCCTTCAATAATGAATCTTTGATTAAAAAATTATCCTTCAATAATAAAACATTAAAAATTTTAACATCCCAATTCACATACTCTTCAAAAGAGGAAAGACAAAATGACTAGAACAATAGGACATTTCAAATTTCATTTTACAGTTGGAGACAATATTTTGCCTAATCTAATGTATTTTACTACCTAAACAAATTCTTATGTATACCCCTATGGATGGTTTAGCTTAAGAATATGCATAACTGTCTAAAGAACAATGAAACTAAAATTGCATGACAAACTTATTTTTTAATTGTCTCTGAAATTGAGGTTGAAAAAACATGTGTTACATATTCATGATAATAGAGAATGTTAAAACATAACAAAACAAAAAAATATATATTTAGAAGTGTTGAAGAGATATATTATAAATTAAAAATTCAAGTAGGAAATAAGGCACACAGGAGGTCCAATACAGTGGAATAAACAAACTAAATATATATAAAGCATCTTCTCACAACCAACATTCAAACCACAATTTCAATTATATGCCAGTTGAAAATATGCATATTCATATGAATAAATTATAGTAAAGTAGTATACAAGTATACTATATTATGTATCAAAATGGTTGTCTAATTTCAATCTACCAAAATGAATTGTAAGCATAGGTTCTGCACTATCACATCAATACTTAAAGGCAAGTAGGCCTAAAATTTTAACCGCAGTTTTTAGAATATAAATAAATACTCAAAATTACAATAAAGATGCTATGAACTTGTAATAATATGTCAACATGTCAAGGTCAAAATGTAGGTCAATATTTCAACAACATAGAGTTGAAATAAGAACCTAAAATCATAGAAGATATGCAATGAATTTGCAGCAACAACACATGTGAATAACAATAGCACATGTGAAAACCCTTTAAAATGATACATTCTATTCTTTTGATTTTTTAGGTTGTAAGAAGATAATCATTCTTGTTGAATCCTTGTAACTAATAGTATCTATATTCCACATTCTATCAATATACAAAGAACATTAGAGTTTTATATATCAAAAGCATAAACATAGTTGAAACTGAAATATTTAGTAGAAGACAATAAAAATAAGAAAATTACACGTATTTATAAAATTAATACAAAATAGAAAAAAAAAAACATAAAATTTGATATTTCTCACATGTGAAAAAGTCTTTTTTTTTTCTTTGCACCTTTCCACTCCACTTTTGATATGTTAGGACCTATTAATGATACACAAATCAATGCATCAAGTGTGTCAATTTACAATCTTGTTTTCCTTATACGTTTGGTCATATTTTGTTTAGAAAACCCTCGTTCACATGCAACAATGCTTGTTGGTATGACAATCACTACTTGCCATAAATTTAACATATTTGTATACCTAGAATGCCAATCTTTTGTTTGAGAAAATAATTTCCATGCATCTTTTATCGGGAATATTTCTCCATTTAAATGAATCACGCCAATAAATTCATATAGCTATGTTTTACAAGTTGCAATAGCAAACAATGGTACATTTTCACCTTCATTACATGTTTTATGTTGCAGATGGGAATTTTTTTTTTCAATCCAATGCTTTGCATTATTTTCTTTCACATAAAGATTTGACGAATAATGACAAGGACTAAACAACCTTGCTGCATTAAAGAGATGAAGATCTATAAATCTTGAATTGAAGCTATCAACCAATGCTTGGAAATTATTTCTTATGAATTGTATGCAACTCTCAAGGGAGCCATCAATACAAGTTTTCATTGGTTGTGACATTTGCTCATCATGAATTGGAATATACAATAAATCATGTCTATGGATGGTCCCCTCTTTGTCAACATTTTCATGGAAACCATCTTTAGAGTCTATCAAGAATTTAGTAAGATGTATTGCACCTTTTGCAAAAGAATATGGTGTATAGAAATATCTTTTAAGAGTATTTAATGCATGGTAAATAGCCATTCCAATCGATGGGATATCCACATTATCTTCTTGAATTTTTTTGTTTAGATTACTCAACTCCATCAAAACATCAACAAGCATATTCAAATAAAATAGTAGGCATCAATGTAACAAGTATTTCAACCACTTGAATCCTAGATAGTCATCTAATCTCATGGATTTGAAGAACTTGTAATGATTCTATTTCCATTATCTCTATTAAAGCAATGAGTTCATTATTTCTTTTTGTTGAATTTTCAATCCACAAGTATACTTTATTTACTATGTTCTCAACATACAAAAATTCTAGTATTTTCTTTGAAACATTTGATGTTGCAAGTGCTTTACAATGTGCAATGCAATGAGTACCAATCATATTTGGTAGATCATTTTTTAACAATGTGAAAAACCAATTTTCACATCTAACCATAGATGAAGCACCATTAGTGAGAACTGCTATTAGTTTTTCATTTTTCAACTTTCTTGTTTCCTTTGGATTAATGATGGTATCATACATAGTTATTTCCTTTTCCATCAGGAACACTAATCATTTTCATAAATTGTGAGATCGAAGGGCCCAAACCTTTTAAGTCTAGATATGTAGAATAGACAACCAGGTGTTATTCCAAACCATTGTCTATACTTCCATCTAACATTATAGAGAAAAATGGACTTTCTAACATTTTTCTAACTTGCACCTCTTCAAGTTAATTTGATATACAATGAATAAATTTAGTGGTGACTTCTCTATTTATGTAGGAACAATACTTTAATCAAGAAGGCATATTAGATGCTTGTAAATGCATTTGAATATGACATAGATCTTCATAAGTAGCAATTGCAATATCCTTCTATGCAATAAAATATGTTAACTTAATAGTGGTTATCACCCTTTCTTTATTGGTCTTATTTATAGACATTATGTGTTTTATAATGGACTTTGCCAACCTTTTAGTTTCATACAATTTTTTTTTAACTTATGTTTGATGAA
This sequence comes from Picea engelmannii, assembly GCA_009831015.1. Classification (NCBI taxonomy): domain Eukaryota; kingdom Viridiplantae; phylum Streptophyta; class Pinopsida; order Pinales; family Pinaceae; genus Picea; species Picea engelmannii. The sequence continues at coordinate 209,481 of ML798236.1, read as the reverse complement.
TATAATATTTTGAATGAGTTGTCATAGCATCATATTGAATTGTATTACATCCATTTCCAATGCCCCATGGACCTTGAGCCTTGTATTTTTCACAAAGTTTTCACTTCATACGATTATTGCCATATACAACATTGATATTGTACACGCAAGGATGTTTTATCTTCCACTCTTCTTGAAATTCACGTTTTGAGGAGGTCTTCCTTCTCTTCAGACTACTAGAACCAACATCTCGTCCTTCCTTTTCATGACCAAGAATTTTTAAATCATCGATAAGCTCTTCTTCCATTTTTTCATTAGGTTCATCATTCAAATTAGGTATGTATGAAATATCTTCAACATTATAAGTTTTTTAAATTGTAGAATATCTATAAAATTTGTCTATAGTTGATTGACCCTTCTTTTTTGGAGGCATTTCTATTTATATAATTTACCTATATACAAAACAATGATAATAAGACAATAATTTTTGAAACTAGAAAAAAAAACTCATAACACATGCTGCTTAAAAGATATTTTCCATAAATATGTTTTATAGAATAAAAAACCATAATGAGAAAGTAAAAAACATTTTTTGTAAATTACTTTTATAGAAGATGATCCATAAATATCTTTTATAGAATAAAAAACCATAATGAGAAAGTAAAAGACATTTTGTGTAAATTAATTTTGTAGAAGAAAAAATACAGAGTGAACATAATTTTGGAAGAATCCAAGTGTCTTTGTCTTTGGTTGGTCAGTCCCTATTTTTTATCATTTTCCCGTAAACATTATATATACCAATTTTGTCCATGAGAGAGACGATGGTGAAAGAAATAGGAAAGTCAACCTAAATGAGTGCAATTGAAGGATGTAAGGAATTCACCATGGCATGGGATTGATTGTCGAGTATCAAATCAATAACTTGATAGTATCTTTTTTTCAAGAATAACATATTCTCATCAAAATGTAGATAGGGAAGTCTAAAAATTCTTATATGATTCTATGGGATGTTACTATGAGCAGACATATCTAAAAATAAGGGATACGAGGCATAGTTGGTGCCAAAAAATTCTAGTGGTGTTATGCAATGATTCTAAGTTCTTCTAGACACACATAGAAGTAAAGTGGATTGTTATTATAACAATTGCAATGGGTGCGTAACACATTTATGCTCATGGTGGCTTGAGATGCATAACCATCAAGTAAGTTACAATATAACATCCTCTTGCTACACTAACATCCTCTTGCCTACATTAGAGGACCCATGACTTTACACACTGCCTTACCTGATTATTGGTTGTGTGCAACACCCGTAGAAGCATCTATTCCAATTAGAGAGCCTAAAGCATTATTAGTTCCCTTACTAGCATTCCTTCATGCTTCATCCTCGCTTCAATCAGTTCCATACGCAGATTCACCAATACCTCATTAACTAGCATCTCTTCTTGTTTGATAACCAATAGTCTACATTGAACCACTAGTTTCAGCATAAATAGTTACCATTTAAGAAGTTTCATATCCTTCAATTGGAGATGTAACCACACAAGTAGCTAGAAACAACCTTTCCTTTGTGTAGCGAAGGTTATCCATCTAGTGTATCCTGTAGTGGATGCGAAGGTTATCCCCTGTCATGAGTTATCCCGAGTATGACTCACAGATTGCGGTGAATCCAAAATGGAACTACAACTTGCTAGACTTGGGCTTAGATAATGGATTAATAGAATCCACAATCACTTTAAGATTTTACTGTTGTTATTAGGTTATTTCCAAATTTCATGAGCATTTAATGCATTTCCAAAACAACAGTATAAAGAGGATCACTGAAAGAAACACAATCAAAAGGTACACAACATTTTATCCTAGGAAACCCTCATGGGGGAGAAAACCCAACAAAACTTCCTCAATAATAGATTTCCAATACAATGCCAAGACGACCAAAAAACCAAAGACATACCAAGACCAAGCATGTGCCTCTCTTCTCCTTTGTTAGACTTCTTCCTGCAACTGCAACTTCCTTCAAGATATTCACACTAGATGAGTGAGTGAGTGTGTTCAAATGAGACACCATCCTCAGATATAAATACAAGTTGTGAGGTGGCATTAGAGTTGTATCTTCACTTGGTGGAGCTGAATTCTCCTAGAAGTGGCTAAAACCACTTTATAATTACTAGGGGATGACTTTACAAATACATATTGACCAATACACAAAAGGGGATTTGATCTTACACAAGACCTGACTTGATCAATCCACAAAAGGGGATTTGATCTATACAATAATAACTCAAATATAATTAGAATGTTCTTTGAAGTTACAATATTTCAACACTCCCCTTTCACGAGAAGGGTATTCAACTAACATGACTCAATAAAACATCATCACGAGAAGCAGAGAGCATCATCTTCATCAACATCTGGAACACTGAATGACACATCTATAATTCATCATAAGTTTTTTCTCATTATCAATATCATCATCATTTACAACATGGAGTTGGAGTAACATCATCATCATCATCGGTATGAAGCTGGAAAATCAACATCAATAGCATGAAGTTGGAACAACAATATCAACAACACGAAGCTGTAACACCATCATCAACAACACGAAGTTGGAACAACAATGTCAACAACATGGAGCTGGAAATGTTGGATCATGTTGTCATTGATGTCAAAGGGTTAATGTCAAAGGATTGAGTGATTGATTGATTGATGATTGATGTCAAATGAACAATGTCTTGTCATAGCATATTGATGTAATATGTATTGGAATGATGTCAAGTGGAATCATAGTCATATGATGTTATGCATATATGGATCAATGAATTCTCATTGATATATGATGCATAGATAAATATGGATCAATGAGTTTTCATTGATATACGATGCATAGTTGGATTGATGTAAAGATAACTCATTATTGTCTTATCATGGTTGATAAGGAGTACAAATGGATGAACTCCAAAGTGGTCCCCTTATGGTGAAATCCCTCACGGGAAGACGCTTTGCGGTTGAATTATCCTAGAAGTATGGATAGAGAACCCATGCTTAATTATGGAATAATGAGATGAATATCAATGAATTTTTCAGTGAAACTATCCTAGATGGATAATGTTTGTCATGCCATTTTCGGTGGTATGTGGAACGTCACATAACTCCTCACGGTTTGAGAGTTATGGCCTTACGAAGTTGAAGGACCCTCACATGTTGGCTTGAAGCCCCAAAAGGTCAAAGAAGTCAAAGTGCTTGCAAAGGAGGAGGATTATTTAAATATTAAAGTGAAGTGATAAAATCAAAGAGGATTATTTAAATAATAAATTGAAGTGACAAAGTCAAGGAGGATTATTTAAATAATAAAGTAAATGGAGAACTTTCTAATTATGGAAAGTGGTTAACCATTAAAAGAGGAAAATGGGTTAAGTGGTCAAGTGGCTATTGGATACATGGACAAGTGACAAATTGGGCAAAGTTGGACAAAGTGGCTATGTGGACAAAGTGACCTAGAAGATGCTTCTAAGGAAACTACTTGGAGAGTATAACTAAGAGGCAAGGGGTCTCTTGTAAAATGAATATCTTAAGTATGTATTGAAGATCTATTCTGAGAGAGAGAGAGAGAGTCTGGAGGATCTCATGGATGCATCAAAGTTTCCATAAGTTCGAGATCTTGATGATGAAAGTTTCGAAAGTTCAGAAACCCTAATTTCTAAAGGAGTACGCGAGCAGCAGTGGGCCATAGAGTGTACATATGCAGGCTGCAGTGAGCCAGAATGCATACATACACGGACTGAAGGAGGATAGAGCGTGTACAATGAAGAATTCATGAAGACTTGGATGTGAGATGATGATCAGGTTCTTGAAGGCTGAAGCAAGTTCCATATCTGCACTCTGTGGGCTAAGATCTGCCATAGAAACGCTGGTATGGTTACATGGTTGTGTTGATAGATACTCTTGCTTATTGTATGGTGAATGCTTAAGGCATTCTTGGTATGGATGTTATGATTTGGTTATTTTGATTGATTGATAGAGTGAGCAACACTCTTATGGTTCAGTACTGATATGATTTCCATAGTATACTGGTTTATTATACATGATTGAGTAGCATTCATATTGTATGGTTGAGGAGCATGAGTAAGTTGTTGGAGAGCTTGGATGTGCTATGATTGGTTATGGTTCAGATTGGATAGTGAAGGACATAAGTGAATGTGACTGAAAGCTGTAGAGGATCCGAGTTTGTCTTGAAGAGAAAACCCTAAATAACTCAGAATTCATACGCAGGCTGTAGTACAGACAGACTGCGTACATACGTGAGCTGTACTACTGGTAGGGAACGTACATACACGTGCTGCACTACTGACAGGTCGCGTACCTGTTGACAGATTGGTATCTGTTGAGAATTGATGCCTCTTCTCAGTTGGTGTTGAGTTGTGTAAGATGAGTCTTACATTATAGAGTTGTTTGTCTTGTGGAGTTGTAACTCTATTCAGTTGTTGCTGATAACCCAATGATTGTAGTTCGTAATAAAAAGAAAAGTGTACATACATCTTGTGTTCTTTGTGTTCCTTGTGATGATGACTCATTGATGATATATGTTGTTGATGTATGTTCACATCTAACTGGTTATAAACGAAAGCAATAAGTAATGAGTAAATGGTGATTGCTAACTAAGGAGTTTTGTGAAGGGGAAGTTTTGAAAAGAGTCCCACACTCATTCACCTCCCCCCTCTAAGTGTGGTCGGTGTGTCCAATAGGAAAAACATCATCAACAACACAAAGCTGGAACAACATCATCAACAACATGAAGTTGGAACAATATCATCAACATGTGGCAACATAATGAGACAGGTGCTTCAACAATAACATCAATGGTACTCTGACAGACCGTCCTTAATGGACCTTCGAGATCTTCCCAGGAATCATAAGATTCCCTAGGATATAAAATCCTAACAAAGCTACCACTACTGACCACAACTGGAATATACATGCACAGGTACTCTGACAGACCATCCTTACGGGACCTTCGAGATCTTCCTAGGGATGATCAGTCCCCTAGGATATAAAATCCTAACGAAGCTACCCGTTGTTGGTCAGGATACCATAGTATCATCAACGCCACTTCCCTTTCGAGGGAGGTCCTTTTGGACAATACTAAGTTTGTCTCGAAAGTACTCAAACTTCACATGAGACATAGGCTTGGTCAACACATCTGCAACTTGCTCATCTGTGCCAACATATTGGAGCTTTACAACTCCCCTCTGCACCATATCACGAATGTAGTGGTATCAGATCTCTATGTGCTTCAACTTATCATGGAACACTCAGTTCTTCGTCATCTATATACAACTATGTTTATCACTTAGAATCATAGTGGTTTCCATCTCTAAATCGAACAGACCTGTGAACAACTTCTGAAGCCATATGGCTTCACAATTGGTGGAACATGCTGCAATGTACTCTGCTTCTGTTGTGCTGAGAGAAATAATCGATTTCTTCCTTCTTTGCCATGAATTCATGGCGGACCCCAAACTAAAACAACATCCTAAAGTGCTCTTTCTGTCTAAAGCACTTCCACCCCAATCTGAATCAATATAACCATACAGTCTGAAGTCATGATATTCAGCATAATAGAGACCATAATCCAACGTACCCTTAAACTATCTCATCACATGCTTTGTAGCTACAAGGTGAACACGTCTGGGCTCCACCAGATACTAACTCAAGGTGTTCAAAATAAAGCATATATTTGGCTTGGTATTCGTCAGATACATCAATGATCCAATAACTGTCTCTATAGAGTAGCATCAACCAACTCTGACGAAGCATCAACCATGAGCTTCAAATTCATTTCCATGTGTGTGGTCATGGCTTTACATTCCAACATGTCAAATCTCTTCAGTATTTCAACTGCATACTTCCCTTGGTTAAGGAAGATCTTCTCTAGGCTCTGCCAAACTTCAAGACCTAAGAAATAATGCATCGGGCCTAAGTATTTCATATCAAATTCTGCAGCAAGCTTCTTCTTGCAATCTGTGATGAGTTTTTCTTCTCCTGTCAAGAATAAATCATCCAAATATAATAGCAATATAACTGACTCATCATTCATAACCTTGAAGTAAAGGTTAAGATTTGCTTTACTCTTGGAAAAGCCCAAGCTTTTCGAGAAACTATCAATTCTTCCATGAAAAGCTCTAGGAGCTTGCTTCAACCTGTACATATCTTTCTTTAACTTGCATACACGAGTCTTTGTATCTCCAACTTCAAACCCTTGTGGTTGTTCTATATACACTTCTTCTTGAATAAAACCATTTAAGAAATCCGTTTTCACATCCATCTGGTGCAACTTCCACTTCATTTTGGCTCCAAGAGCTATGATGGTTATGATAGAAGTGTATCTAGATACATGAGAAAATGTTTCTTCATAGTCAATACCTTCCTTTTGAGAGAATCCACGAGCCACAAATCTTGCCTTATGTTTTTCAATACTTTTGTCTGCTGCATGTTTTATTTTTTGTATCCACTTGTAAGACACCACATCTTTGTTCTTTGGTTTGGGAACTACTTCCCATATATCATTCTTCATAATGGACTCGTATTCTTCTTTCATGGCGTCCATCCATTCTTTCTTCTGAACAACTTCTTCAAAGAAAGTAGGTTAATTTTCTACGAGACATCAAGGCCATATATCTAGAGAATGGCTTAGGCTTCTTGCTTTGTCTCATGGTTCCTTCTAGGGCACCATAATTTTCTACGTCCTGAATGAGTTCTCCATCCTAAGACGACTTTCTCTTGTGATAGATAGTTATACAGGGAGGTTCTTGAGATTCTATCATATCATGATCTTCTGGAATCTCATCATCAGGGGTAACTACAACTTTCTTTACGAGTTCTGCAACTCTGGGAGCTACAAGTTCTTCTTCATATACTTCTTCAAGCTGACATTTTATTGATCCCTTGAGTGCTGCATCTTCATCAAAAAGGTTACATATCTTTTGATCTAAATATGATGGTATCTTGGTATGTAGATTCTTAAGGCCTTAGAGACCTCATAGTGCCCAACAAATATTCCCTTATGTCCTGAAGGATCCAACTTAGTTCTCTTTTCTTTCGGAATGTGTAGAAATACTGGACAACCAAATATTTTGAGATGACTTACTTCTGGTTTCTTTAAGATGAACATTTCTTTGGGGGTTTTGAATCCAAGTGCACTATGAGATAATATGTTCTTGACATATACTATTGTTCTTGCTGCTTCAATCCACAAGTGCATTGGAAGATCTTGATCATGAATCATAGTCTTTATTGCTTCCATAATCATTCTATTCTTTATTTCTACTACACCATTTTGTTGAGGATTATAGGGAGTGGTGAGATCCCTCTTAATCCCGACATCTCTGCAAAAGTTTTCAAATTATTTTGAAGTGTACTCTCCTCCATTGTCTGACCTGAGTATCTTGATTTTCCTTTCAGAGAGGGTTTCTACATATTATCTTGATACATAATATACATACCCGCTTAAAGAAGTTGATGGCATTGGACCGCATACATCTGACTGGAAAAGTTCCAAAATTCCTTCTGCTTTATTGTCTCTCTTTGGAAAATGATTCTTTGTGTTCTTTCCTTGTACACATCCCTTGCATACACCTTCATGATAAAACTTTAGTTCTGGTAACCATGTAACTACCTTTCTCACATATGGTAAGGATTTGTAGTTAATGTGAGCTAGTCTTCTATGCCAAAATTCACAAGGACTTTCAGTAGAGTGAGTCAAGGATACATATGAGTGACCCTTTAACTTGTAAAAACCACCTTCTTTTATTCCAATAACAATTGCACTTTTATAGTTTTTCCTTTAGACCACATTGTTGACACTTGAATTCGCCAGGACCGAAATGACAACCTCATGAGGACATTAGTCCCCCTTCGCTTTTAAAGAGGTGGTTCTCCTCTTTGGCTAAAAGATATATCTTTGAATATCTTGGATTAGGGGAGTGCTAGGAAACAAACCCCAAATATTTAATGCTTGGATATATTTGAAAATGGTTATTCAATAACCCAATATGATCTTTATGTGCAACAAAAGTCTTTTAATCAGAAAAGATTGAAAGATGGATTCAACATCATAATTAAATTGTGATCAACATCACACACAATCTTCTTAATAATATATAAATACATCCATATCTTCTTCATAGGAGAGAATGATTTGATCATCTCAAAGAATTTTAACATAGTACTACAATCAAGATCAAAAGATAATTTGATAGGTCAACCTCAAATACCTCATACTTAAAACTCAAAGTTACAAGATACAATCAAGATCAACCTTGAAGCAATTCTTTGTGGAGTTTTATTTATGAAATATGTTATTCATTAAAAAATCTTTGAAAGCCATATATGTGGCCACAAATACTCCATGATCATATAAGAAAATATTTTAGAATAATATAACAAGAACACTCAACAATTCATCCTTGTGCCCAACTCTGAGATTCAAGCATAAAGCTATGAGAAGTGGTGTAGAAGAATATATATAAAACAAAATGGAGAAGATGGAGTTTTCTTTCTTTTGATCAAAAGCTTGATTGTGTATCTATGGTTTTACCTTCTTCTTCCTCTGATCGTTTTCCCTGCCCCTTTGACAATACTGATTATTGAACCCTTTGATGAAACCTCTCTTCTCTTTTTAAGAAGAGATTTTCTAACTACTTGAGTAGTTAGTGTTTCTCACTTCTAGAAATTCCCATACAAGTTTCTTCTTGAAACATTTCCTTTAATTAATCCATCATTAATCCATCATTAATAAATCCAGATCATTAATACAAGTATATTTAAAGTGGGTCCCTCTCCTTTTTTAATAAAAGTTTTAATTAAACTTTTATTTTTTGAAATTTAATTAATTTCTCTTTTAAAAGAGGATGACTGTGTTTTAATTCCCTGAGAATGATAATAAAAATTTTTAGCCATGGAAATCATTTCAGATGTGATTTTTCTTGTCTTAGCTTTCCAACGATATAAAATTTGTCCAAATCCGTCGCTTGGATCTTAAGATATGAGCTTGTGAAGTTGAGTTGTCACGTAGATCCATTAAAAATGCAGTAGACTGATATTTTAATTTCTGAGAAAAATGTATCAATTTTTAGCACTTGAAACCTGTACCATCATCTTCTACGCCGAAATACCTTTCCAACGGTATAAATTTTGCTGAAAAAAGAGATAGAGAGCTCAAGATATAGCCTTTGAAAGATCGTGACTCAACCATCGTCGATCATGTTTGATTGGTAAATGTTTAATTTCGACCTCTGTTGTTCAATTTCGACTTTTCTTCATTATTCTTATCCTATATGTATGAGAATAAAAAAGTCTTAGTGGTATATAATGTTAAGTGTAACATACACTTGACAAGAAATAAAGAAGGGAGGAGACTATGAAGCTTGGATGATTTGACCCTTGGAAAATTGTCGAATATAATTATAATTTTGCATGCCCAGTCAACCACCAAGATTCCCAATCAACAATGATGAGTCACCCAACCAAATGTTTCCACATGTCATCACTCGATAGGCCAACAATCTTCCAATAAGAATCTGCCATATGTCATCCAATAAAATCACACCATGCGTCACTTTTTGTATGCTGCCATGTGTCTCCATTAATTAGTTGCCATGTGACACCATCCATTTAACTGCCATATGGATGTATCTTATTGATTAATAAAGTTCCATGTGTCACTTGGATATGTTCCTCGTAGAACTTAGGATAGGAAAAATATTATTAAAATAATATGGCAAGTTCGCGGGTTTATGCAAATACAAAGGTAGGTGAGGAAATCACCATGGACCCGCGGAAATACATAGTAAGGAATGGGTGTGAAAAATTCTAAGTGTAGGTGAAACGGAAATGAGAGGTAAATATTTGTAAAATATTCTAAGTCTTGAGAATCATTCAGATGGAATTGCATATAACATATGAAATAAATATCAACAACCCTTACCAACCCGCAAACCCGTGAACCCACGATAACTCATATATATTTGGTTAAGTGTTGGAGAAGTTACATAGTAAAGAGTAGTAAAAAAGAGTTGCGTGCATTATGAGGGTGGCAGAAGTCAAAGTGCATTGTGAGGGTAGCGGAGATAAAACATACTTTTAAGAAATATCATCAACCCGCCAACCCACTGTAAGCCATAGTAAATAAGACTAAGTCTGGAAAGTTATGGATCACGTGAAATATGAAAATATGAAAAATGAAAAGAAATATATGAGAAATAAAAGAATTACGTGAAATTTGGGAAAGGAAGAAGGGAAAATGAAATAAATGGAAAAATGGGATAATGAAAATGGAAAGGAAAATAAAAAGAAATGAGAAAATAAAGGAACAGGGAAATGAATGTGAACTTGGAAAGGAATAAGGAAAAATGGTTAAGTGTGGAAAATGGTAAGAGGAAAATGAAAGTAATGAGACAAATGGGAAAAAGGACTAAGTATAAAATGAGAGAATGAATAAAGGTGAAGGGAAAGGAGAGGAGATAACATGTCACTTAGAACATTTTTCATATGTCTTCTTGTAATACCTCCATTGGACTTCTAGACATAAGTATGTGTATCTTGGTTATTGAGACTCTGATTTTGATTCTGCGAAGTGCATGGCGAAGCTGATACCTAGGGTTATGCAATGAACATATAATAGTTCAAAAATCTTCATCTTCCAATATCGTTTTTTTATTATTATTCCAGGAGCGAGAATATATAGGTGACCAAATTTTGGTCAACAACTGGCTCCAACTGCGGGACAGTGACCCCTTCTGGGTTGTTGAGAACACCAAAATCTCAAGACCAATTACCTTTTCCACTGGGCTATGGAGTCATCTTCAAATTGAACTCTTGTAATTCTTCTTTTTTCATGGAGTTATATTCAAACTTCAATATAAATACTTCCTTATTATGCAAAACTGAATTGAAGAAACAAAATATTTACATACATGATCTACGTACCCTAACTTACTTGAAAGAAATGGGAACCTTAGGTATAGGAAGATTTCCAATGGAGCCATTCAAGCATCCCATTGACTTGTGAAATGGGCTCTAGCAGTAAGAAAAAGATTGGGGTTGCTACAAATAAATCAATAGCATGCCCAAAATGTACCACAATGGGATCGGGCAATGTGTGCAGAAGACTTGTTTGTGTTGGCGGGATGACAATACTTTCAAACCAATATTCAATACAATCTGCTCTTGGGTTCCCCAGAGTGCTGCTATCTTCAATCAAATGAGAACTTTCTTTCTTGAAAACTTTTTTTCTTTTTTCTTTTTCCACATTCAGGATTATTGTTTCATTGACGATGTATTGGAAATGTTCTTCTATGCAATAACTATCTTCTTTATTCTCAAAATTGTTTTCTTCCACCAATTCTTCTTTATTTTGGTTGAAGTTTTCTTGCATATTTGGTGGAGACTTTTTAATTTCTTCCTCACATGGAGTATATGAGATGTTGATATCCTTTTCTTGGTCTTTGGAATTCTTGCCTTCATTCTCAGCAACAAGATTTGATTCAAAAAAGTCTTGCAGTGTTTTATGATATTCTTCTTATGAATCATTCATTTCATCCTTTTGTGTCCATGTGGGAGAGGGTGGGCGCACAACAACATTTAAAACATCAACAAAAACATATGAATGCACCTTTGGGATGAAATTTTCTACAAATGAATCTTCTAACACATCCCAGCTACTAATGGAGTTAGGCATTAATGAACTATACCATTCAAGAGCATCCTCTCATAGAGTTTGTAGGAATAATCTACATGTAACATTGTCTTCAGTGAGGCTGAAATCATAACATGTATCTTTAAAATTAATCAAGTGTTTCTCTGCATCTTCTAAAGCATCCCCAAAGAATGTAGAAAAATTTTCAATAGGAATATTGGGCATTTGAAAGTCTATTCCTGGTAGATTTAAAGGGGTATTATGAAATCACTTTCTTTGAATATTTCTCCCTTTTGTCGAATCTTGCAAAGCCATTGATGGGCTTGATGAATAATATAAAGAAGCATTATGACATGAATGAAATCCTTCATTTTGAATTTTTTCAATGGAGTTGCCAGGGAGTTCATTCTCTTGAATCTTTGGTGCTTCTCGTTTCTTCTTGAAATTACAAAAAAGGTGAGCTATGCTTAAAATAAGTATCCATTTTCTTGAATATTCTTCACGAAACTTTGAGCCATGGATATTTATCGTTCCCCAGTATGCTCACCAAAAATGTTGACGCTTGAATCCGTCAAGACCGAAACGACAATATCACGAGGACATTAGTCCCCCTTCATTTTTAGAGAGGTGGTTATCCTCTTTGGCTAAAAGATATATATTTGAATATCTTGGATTAGGGGGAGTGATAGGTAGAAAACCCCAAATATTTAGTGCTTGGATTTATATGAAAATGGTTCGTCAATAACCTTATACGATCTTTATGTGCAACACAAATATTTTAATCAGAAAAGATTGAAGGAGGGCTTCGACATCAGAATTAAATTGTGATCAACATCACACACAATCTTCTTAATAATATATAAATACATCCATATATTCTTCATATGAGAGAATGATTTGATCATCTCAAATAATTTTAACAGAATACCACAATCAAGATCAAAAAATAATTTGATAGGTCAACCTCAAATACCTCATACTTAAAACTCAAAGTTACAAGATACAATCAAGATCAACTCTGAAACAATTCTTTGTGGAGTTTTATTCATGAAATATGTTCTTCATTACAAAATATTTGACAACCATATATGTGGCTACAAATACTCCATGATCATATAAGAAAATATCTTAGAATAATATAAGAAGAACACTCAACAACTTAGCCTTGTGCCCAAGTCTGAGTTTCAAGCATAAAACTATGAGAAGTGGTGTAGAAGAATATATATATATATATATATATATATATATATATATAAAAGGAGAAGATGGAGATTTCTTTATTTTGATCAGAAGCTTGATTGTGTATCCATGGATGTATCTTATTCTTCCTCTTATATTCTTCCCTGCCCCTTTGACAATACTGATTATTGGACCCTTTGATGAAGCCTTTCTTCTCTTTTTAAGAAGAGATTTTCTAACTACTTGAGTAGTTATGGTTTCTCCCTTCTAGAAATTTCTGTACAAGTTTTTTCTTGAAACATTTAATTTAATTAATTCCTCATTAATTAATTCAGATCATTAATACAAGTATATTGAAAGTGGGTCCCTCTCCTTTTTTAATAAAAGTTTTAATTAAACTTTTATTTTTTGAAATTTAATTAATTTCCCTTTTAAAAGAGGATGACTGTGTTTTAATTCCATGAGAATTATAATAAACTTTTTATCCATGGAAATCATTTCAGATGTTATATTCATCGTCTTATCTTTTCAACGATATAAAATGTTTCCAAATCCGTCGTCTGGATCTCAAGATATGAGCTTGTGAAGTTGAGTTGTCACGCAAACCCATTAAAAATGCAGCGGAATGATATTTTAATTTTTAAGAAAAAATATATTAAATTTCAGCACTTGAAACCTATACCATCATCTTCTACACCAAAATACCTTTCCAACGGTATAACATTTTCTACAAACAGAGGTCGAGAGATCAATATATAGCATTTGAAAGATCGCCATGCAACTACCGTCGATCAAGTTTTATTAGTAAATGTGGACCCTTAATATAATTTCAACCTTTTTTGTTGAATTTCGACTTTTCTTCATTATTCTTATCCCAAATATATGAGAATAAAATAGTCTTAGTGGTATATAATTTTAAGTGTAACATACACTTGAGAAGAAAGAAAGAAGAGAGATGACTATGGAGCTTGGAGGATTCGACCCTTGGAAAATTGTCTAATATAATAATAATTTTGCATGCCCAGTTAACCACCAATATGCCCAGTCAACAATTATGAGTCACCCAACCAAATGTTTCCACATGTCATCACTCGATAGGCCAACAAACTGCCAATAAGAATCTGTCATATGTCATCCAATAAAAATCCATGTGTCACTTTTTTTATGCTTCCATGTGTCTCCATTAATTAGTGGTCATGTGACACCATCCATTTAAGTGCCATGTGGATGTATCTCATTGGTTAATAAAGTGTCATGTGTCACTTGGATATGTTCCTCATAGAACTTAGGATAGGAAAAATATTATTAAAATAACATGGTGGGTTCCTAGGTTTACGTGAATGCAGAGGTAGGTGAAGAAATCATTGCGGACCCGCGAAAATACATAGTAATGAATGAGTGTGAAAAATTCTAAGTGTAGGTGAAACAAAAATGAGAGGTAAATAGTTGTAATTATTGAGAATTGATCGAACGAACTTGCATCTAACATATGAAATAAATATCACCAACCCTCACCAACCTGCAAAACTGTGAACCCGCGGTAAGTCATATATATTTGGCTAAGTGTTGGAGAAGTTACATAGTAAAGAGTAGTGAAAAAGAGTTGTGTGCATTATGAGGGTGGCGGAAGTCAAAGTGCATTGTGAGGGTAGCAGAGATAAAACATACTTTTAAGAAATAATGGATCACGTGAAATATGAAAAATATAAAAAATGAAAAGAAATATATGGGAAATGAAAGAGTTACGTGAAATTTGGGAAAGGAAAAAGGGAAAATGATAGAAATGAAAAAATGGGATAATGAAAATGGAAAGGAAAATAAAAAGAAATGAGAAAATAAAGGAAAAGGGAAATGAATGTGAACTTGGAAAGGAAAAATGAAAAATTGTTAAGTGCGGAAAATGGTAAGGGGAAAATGAAAGTAACGAGACAAATGAGAAAAATGACTAAATATAAAATGATAGAATGAATAGAGGTGAAGGGAAATGAGAGGAGAGAACATGTCACTTAGAACATTTTTCATATGTCTTCTTGTAATACCTCCATTGGAATTTTGTACAAAAGTATGCATATCTTGGTCATGGAGACTCTGATTTTGATTCCGCGAAGTGCACGATGACGCTGATACCAAGAGCTATGTATTGAACATATAATAGTTCAAAAATTTTCATCTTCCAATATCATTTTTTTATTATTATCCCAGGAGCGAGAATATATAGGTGTCCAAATTTTGGTCAACACACATAAGAACTTCACCATCTATGAATGCAACCCTGAAACCTTTCTTATCTAGAGCTGAAATAGAAAGTAAGTTCTTTTTCAAACCTAGTACATAGAGTACATCCTTCATTCTCATCAGAGTTCCTAAATCAAGTTTTTAGGTGGCTTCTCCCATTCCTTTGATGGGGTACTGATAATCATCTTCAAGTGAAACTTTCTGGGGGGATTCCTTCTCTATAAGGCTAGAGAGAGTGTTTTTCTGACCTGTCATGTGCTTAGAGGCACCACTATCTATGAGCTAAGTATCCTCCCCGGGTGTCACAAATCCTTAGAGAGAGGAAAACAAAACATATTCTTCAATCTCTTCTTTAGCTAACTTCTTGGGTGGCTCATCATCTTCAGTTGCATGGGCATGCTGTCTTTTGTTATTTCTCCTCTTTTATTCTTTCCTTCTGGAAGGAAAATTCTAAGCAATGTGTCCCATCTTATCACAATGATAACACTGGTAGCAGGAGAAATATTTTCCCTTTCTTTGACCCTTATGATATTTCTAGAATCTCTTTGGAGAGTGATATTCTTTATGAAAGTGAGTTTCCTTTTGAAAATGAGACTTTCCCGTTCCACCCTTAGAATGAGCATCTAGGGATTGATCTTCATCTTTTAATAGAACGACTTCTCAGTTAGCCACTCTTGCCTCTTCTTGAACACATTCTTCCCATAGACTGTCAAATTGGAGTTTCTCTTTTCTTGCACAAATAGTTTGGATGAAGGAATCCCAAGGTCTTGTGAGACCATTAAGAGTTATCATCACGAGTTCATCTTCATGTAAGTTTTCTCCAATTGCCTCTAATTGTTCCTTGAATTAAGAAACCCTAGAGAAATAGTCTTGAACTGTTTCTCCTTTTTGCATTCTTGTATTCTTGAGTTGGGTTCTCAAGTTCATCTTTTGATTGATGTTCCTTCCTTCATACATTCTAGTTAGGGAATCAAACATATCTTTTGGAGTATCCTTAAAAGACGCTTGAGGGATCAAGTGGTATTTAATAAAGTCTGCAATTATCCTTTTAGCCTTAATCATATCCTTCTTGTACTTCTCTTTGGCTTCATTTTCTTCGGGCTCTGATACATTTTATTTTATGAATTTTGCAAGGTCATTCTCTTCAAGAATGAGTCCAATTCTATACTTCCAGGCACATAAGTTTTCAACACCATCTAACTTGTCAACAAGATTGGTGCTTGCAGACATCTTGACCTCACTAAGAAAATGAACAGAAAATGAAAGTGCTCAAAAAATGAAACCGAGCTTACCAATAGATGCGTTGGGATGAGGCGAGTTTGATGGAGCTGACTATTTTTTAAAAATCCAGGTTTTACCCCCTGAAACTGGACTTGCGCACTTCTGGACTAGTGCTTCTGGTACTGGTTCCGGTTTCCTGGTACCAGAAAAAACTAGGGTTTGAATTTTCAGAGAATCCAACCATTGAAAAAGTTCGCTCAAGTTGTCAAAAGATGTACTAGGGTAGGGCACACTTCCCAAGGTGGTCTTTGGTAAAAAATTCATCTTCAATAAAAATATCTAATTTTCTTGTACGACAATAAAAACATCTAGATACCTAGTGAAAGATGCTCTATTCTGTCAAGATCTGATACCATATTAATATTTTACTATTGTTATTAGGTTATTTCCAAATTTCATGAGCATTCAATGCATTTCCAAAACAACAGTATAAAGAGGATCATTGAAATAAACATGATCACAAGGTACACAACATTTTATCCTGGGAAACCCTCATGGGGGAGAAAACCCAACAAAACTTCCTCAATAATAGATTTCCAATACAATGCCAAGACTAAGACCAAAACACCAAAGACAAACCAAGACCAAGCATGCGCCTCTCTTCTCCTTCATTAGACATCTTCCTGCAACTGCAACTTCCTTTAAGATATGCACACTAGATGAGTGAGTGAGTGTGTTCAAATGAGACACCATCCTCACCTATAAATACAAGTTGTGAGGTGGCACTAGGGTTGTGTCTCTTCACTTGGTGGAGGCGACTTCTCCTAGAAGTGGCTAAAACCACTTTATAATTACTAGGGATCGACTTTACAAATACCACCATACAAATACATATTGACCAATCCACAAAATGGGATTTTATCTATACAATAATAACTCAAATATAATTAGAATATTATTCGAAGTTACAATATTTCAACATCCATTGTCCAGAGTAAAGGGTCATGGGCGGTTTCATGCAAGAAGAGTTATTCCTCTTTAATCACTTGCTTTCATATCAGTTGAGTTTATGTGTAACGTACCTAGCCACTTAGGATGGGCCACACCACACAAAACTCTCTTTATTACGACTCTAATATCATAATGTAAAGTTCCCTAGCTCAACCGAGGGACATTACAGTGCATAATACACATAAAAACTAAGATTTTCTACTTAATTAATTCGTGTAGCTTACCAGCTACAAATCACACACAAATCTGACCATGATGGTTGATACCACAGTTCTAAATTTATCTAGTAGCATATATTAAAAAAAAATGCAACTGTTCAAGCCAACAACAAATGCACAACATTCATATACACCATTTACACGACATAATAATCATAAATAACACAACATAAACACTTATTTGTTAACGATTAACCAACTGGTTGCAAACAAAGGATGAACCTCCTAGCCATAGGCACTACTAATCATTTTATCTCATCGACACACGACCCCCAAGATGGGGCTATGAGTCCACAAGGGGATCTGTCCCACTGGTTGTCCACTCTCCACACATAACTACCCAAACCCAAGTTCTATTCTCACAACAGTTCCAAACCTCCAAATTTCTCTTTTCCCCATGACATGCACTACCCAAAGAATGTACCCCCTTCACTGCTCACAGTCCCTTGGCCTGTACCATTCGTTTATCAGGGCCCCTAGTGCATTTGGTTGGCTAGGAATCACTGAATTGAGAACTTTAGGAATTCTCAGCTGCTTCATAATTTCTCATAACCCAACTAATATTATCCTACAACTATCTTGATTTTTCTACCAACTCTCTTCCTCCTAACCTACCCAACCCAAGGAATGCACCATTTGTTTATCAGGGATAACCCAAGGGATGTGCCATCAGTTTATCAGGGTTAACCCAAGGAATGTGCCATTCGCTTATCAGGGTCTCTCTGACACATGTAGCTAGGAATACCTCAACTGGGAGCTCAAGGGAACCTGCTGCTAGGAAAAACTACCCGCAAACCAACAAAAAACACATGTTGTTACAATGCAACTCACTATGGAGTTCATTCTTCAGGCCTGAAAACCCAACTCTTCAATATTCATCTCCAAAACAATCCAAATACGTTACATCTTGCTCTTTATTCCACTCTCCATGGTTGCACCCGCTTCAAGCTCTCTTTCTTTCTCTCTTGCACCAAAAACCTTCCTTCCCAGACTCCTGTCCCAACCCATATGAATTTCCCCCCTTTGGCTTTCTTTTCTTTATTCACACTCTTCTCAAGGATGATTGTACTTCATCCCATGCTCTCTGATAACTATGGGATGTGACCACTCCCACCCACCCTCTTACATGAGTTAAATGATTGAATTCTCATACACTCAATCAACAAATAGAAGGTTATACACAAAGATAATAATTCAAGAATTTGGGTTGGATTAATACCCATGAGTAATTCCCCCTTAGAATACACTCTCTTTTGTGGAATCATAGCCCCCCATTGCTCTTCATCTCTTTCGTATTGCAACCAACGATTATCATTTTTATTAATTATTTCAATGTTCATAGTATGAAATTTGCCCCCTGGCCACATCAAATCAATACGGGCTCTTTGCCCAAACACATCGGCTCACCATCCTAATTCACATTTATACGATTACATTATAATTCATAGGGATTAGTGATCCAAAATGGATCTAGGAATCTCAAAATCATACGAAACTAGTGCCATTGCGTTAGGCTCATCGCGTTGATTCCAACCATATNCTGAAAATGGACACCGTATGCGAAAGTTATCGCATTTTGATCGATTTCCCAAATAAGCAAAAAAATGAACTGGTCAAAGTCAACAGGCTGTATTGCTGACGTCAGCAGTATGCCAACATGATGTGGTAGTGACGTTAGCAGGGACATGTGGAAACACAAGGAGGTGACACATGTCACTCATTTTTGGCATTTTCAGGCATGATGTGGACTAGTAAAAAAGTGACATGTGGCACTGTACGGACACAACATGTGGCACTGTATGAACATGAAATGTGTCTATATGGATGTTGACGTGGCCCAATGACAGTCCAACACGTGGCAATACAGATGACAGGTTGTAGTGACATGACGTTGAACGAGCAGTTGACTGTACAATACAGTGGAGTGATGTGGTGCCAGGTGGCAGGATCTGGGCTTGACACGTGTTGTACGACGCTGACTGGGCAGATGCATTGGCAAGTTGATGTGGCGATCGACTAGGCAACTGACTGTGTTGGTGACTGGACTGTACGGTCCAATCACTGAGTGACACATGGACCAATCAGAGGGCATCACGTGGCACCCCAGATTCGGCCAATGTGGGCCGGTTCAAAAATTTGTTTTTCCTCCGCGGGATTCGAGCTCGAGACCTCTAGGTATGCCAACAATCCCACCAAACTCACCAACCGTTCTGGCTACACCATGGGACTTAACAACCATCCAGGAAAACTTTGTTTTGTTGTGATGTGGATGGAAGTTTAGGGATAAGCCTCGGTCGACGGGGGCTAGCTCGACCGACCAGGGGCCATATTCCAAGAGTCAAGACTGGAGGTTTAGGGTGCGGGGGGTCTACCACTTGGCCACATGGCCATGCATATGACCAATGCAATAACTTAAGACCAAGGCTTAACAATTAGCACCCAACCCAAGGCCATATGGCAGCTCCCATGTGACCTGGATCCTGAAGTCTTAGGGTGATGGTGCACATATTTTCCCAATGTGGGTTTTTTAAACTATATTATATGATTTTATGTTGATTTAAGCCCGTGCTAATGGGATTTTTTTCCATTATTGAGGATCTGGAGCCCTTTTTGAGGCCAGATATTGGGGAAAAGTTGGGATTTGATTCTCAACTCAAAATCTATAAAAACCAGAGGATCTTGGAAGCCTTAAGAGATTCAGAAACAACATAATGTTGAGTATTTTGAAAGCTTAAGCCCTTTTTATGTAGGGAAACCATTGAGGAAGAGAACTTTTGAGGCCATTTCTGGGAGCTACACTCAACATTTTTCAATGCCGTCAGTTGTGTTGGATTCTTGACGTCGAGCATAACACAACCTAACCAATTTGTAATCCTTTTGAGATACTTATGATGTAAATTTGCAGCATTGAAGATTAATAAGAAAGCCTCACCCACTGAGACAAAGGCCCAGAGATGTAGACAACCTTTCCGAAATCCGTTATCGAGCTTGTTGTTATCATTTGATGTTCCTTATGTTTACTTTCTGATCTGAATTCTTTTGGATCGCTGCAATATTCTTTCATTAAGATATTCTTCTTTTCTTAATTCCTAAGTGGTAATTTAACACATGCTTAAAACTTAACCAAGTCTTTGAAGATCATTTTCAGATCAAGTGGTATCAGAGCAGGTTGACAATTGGTTGTTTGAGTTTGCATGATTACTAGGGAAAAGCTAAGTTGAGGTGAAGGCGAGCTTGTAGAAGGAGATCCTGAGATTGGATCAAGAAAGAGGACTTCTCAAAGTGAGAAGATGGCATCTGAAGAAGGAATGTCTCAGAATGAGATAGAGTTTCAAATGACATTTTTCGCCATGTCTAAGATGGTAAAGGTCTTATATGATGATTACTTGGAATGGAAGAGGCCTTTTCAAGGGGAATTATCAAAACAAGACAAAAGTGAAGAAGGAGAGGATCCTCCTAAACCTTCTCCTTCACCTACTTCATCTCCATCATCTTCATCTTCTTCAAGTACAAGTACAACTTCTACCTCAAGAAAACATTCCCATAAACATAAGCATGACATGCCATTGCTTAAGCTTGATGTGAAATTCAAATTTCCCATGTATGATGGTGAAGTCAATGTTGAGAGGCTTGATAACTGGGTCAAACATATGGAAGTTTATTGTAGTGTGCAACAAATCAAAGATGAGGCAACCCAAATCAAATTGGCATCGCTTCGTCTTACAGGCACAACACTCATCTGGTGGCAGAGTAAGTTGCAACATGGTACTCAACAAGTTGGTAATGTATTTCCATCATGGAAATATTTTGTTTTTGCACCTAGAAAGCAGTTTTATCCTTTGGGTTATAAGGAAAGGGCTTTAATTGAATGGCAAAGTCTTAAACTAAGTGTTTGCACTCTTCTCGTCGCTGTGTGAGAAAAAAGTGAGTGCTTACATGCCTAGTTGGGCTCTGCTAGTCATGACAGCTGTATGGTAAAAGGTTAGAAAGAAAACAACAAAGCTATTAACGAGAATTAAACAAAAACTAAATGAAACTATGAGCATAGGAACAAAAATAAAA
>ML798236.1:158153-172487 GCA_009831015.1 Picea engelmannii | reverse complement strand
GTGAAAAGGGGCTCTTTAGGGCACAATTAGGTCTTTGACCAGCCTCCCCACGCAGATTGAGCTCGAATTTGGTGTCAAATCGACTTGGGAGCCGATCCATTAGTGGTTGGGAGGCCGACCAGTTTCATAAATGCGCCGTTTGGAAGGCGCGCGGGTTTTGCACCCCACAGCCGCGCATATGCGCTCCCGGTATGAAGATGTTACGCGCGCGCGCGCGCCCAGTGGGTGCAAAGCGCCTTGTAATTTTTTGGCCATTTTTTATAGTTTTGACCCTTTTGCTATGCTGTGGAATTAACCTTGTGCCATGAATGACTGTCTTTCTGTGTTGACGATGCGGAGTTCTTGTCGCCCTGTGTGGACGAAATTTCAGTGATAACACTAAGAAAATGACAAGTGGTGCGAGAATACACAGATGCATTTCGTAAGATGGAATTAATGTTAAATATTCCATTACATACACAATAAACTCTTATGAAGTATATAGGAGGTTTACCTGCACATATTCGTAACACTATATATATGTTTGGACCTACTAATATTGATGAGGTTTCTTTCCAAGCAACGCATATTGAAGAAAGGAAAACATGAGTTGGTGTATCAAGGGAATCGTCTTCAAGGAAATAAGACAAAATAAAGGGGAATGGAAAGAAAGCAAATTCAACAACAATGAAGGAAGAGAAGCTCTCTTGCAAGCATTGCAAGAAAGCAGGGCATGATGATGACCATTGCTGGAAATTACACCCAGAGAAGAGACCAAAGTTGTTCAAAGAAAGGAAAGGGAGGAAAATAATTGCAACATCAACACGACCAACAGACTTGGGGTATGATTTAGATGATGAGACTAAATTCACAACAGTTGGTTTGACATGTAAAATTGGTGATGGTTTTGATTCAAGAAGTAAGTTGTTTCATATAAGGGTCATAATGAAACATACTAAGATCAATACATTGATGGATAATGGATCTCAATCTAACTTAATTTCAGAGGAAGTGGTTAAGAAATTAGTATTGATAACTAATTTACATCATAAACCTTACTCACTTAAATGGATAAACAACAATCATAAATTGCACATAACAAAGCAATGCACTTTAAAGTTTGCAATTTCATCAAAGTTTGTGGACGAGGTAACGTGTGATGTGGTGCCACTAAATGAATGTGGAATGGTCTTAGGCAACCCTTATTTATATGATCGCAAAGCAATCTTCTACGGGGAACATAATCAATATCACTTAACTAAAGAAGGCAATGAATATGTTGTACATGCTCATCACTTAAAATAAAATCAATCTCTTCAAACAATGGAACAATTAAGGAAGGCAACTTATGCAAGCAAAACACCTATAATTGTGCCAAGTAAAGCAGTTGATCTTAAGCATGAACATGATATGGTTGTAGAATGGAAATTCAATCATACTTTTCTTCGAGATAAGATAATGTCGTGCAAGCACATCAAACATATTAGTTCATTTGCAGTCATATTTATGATGTTATCACTGCTAATGATTTCAACATGGTTGGTAGTGGCTTCAGTAAGATGTGAATGAATTCAAGTGGCTAACAATATGCTTCAAGTTGTCATGGTTGTTTTACAATTGATTATGATTCGATAGGTGCACATAATAGAGTTTAAAGACAAGGGGCAAGTGGGGTGGCCTATCCCACACTTGATGACTGGTTAATACCCTTTTGGAGGACCAAAAGGTTTTAGTGGGGAGGCATGATCCAAAATGGATCGAGGAAGGCCTAAAAATAAAATTTCTCGGAATCAGACGAAACCAATGCCATTGCATCAGGCTCGTCGCACCGATTCCGACCATATATTTTTTTCCAAAACTGGACATCGTATGCAAAAATTATCGGGTTCTAATCGATTTCCCAAACAGGCAAAAAAGTCAACTGGTCAAAGTCAACAATCAACAGGCCGTACTACTGACGTCAGCAGTCATCAACATGACATGGCAGTGATGTCATCATGATGACGTCAGTAGGGACACGTGGAAACCCAAGGAGGTGACACGTGTCACTCATTTTTGTCATTTTCAGGCGTGATGTGGACGAGTAAAAAAGTGACATGTGGCACTATACGGACGCAATGTGTGGCACTGTACAGACGTGACACATGGTTGTATAGACGTTGACGTGGTCCAATGACAGTCCGACACGTGGCAGTATGGATGACAGGTGGCGGTGAATGAGCAACTGATTGTACAGTATGACAAAGTGACGTGGTGCCAAGTGGCAGGCTCTGAGCTTGACACGTGTCATACGACATTAACTGGGAAGATGCATTGGCAGGTTGACGTGGCGTTCCTTAGTGCACAACAACCTACATGTGTAATTTCATTTTACTATTCCGGATCCCCAACTAATAATCAACATATAAGATCTCTAGTCTGAAATCGTACAAGCATTATAGCCTAAACAAATTACATAGGCACTCTTGCCCAAAACATATACTTAATCCATTGACATTCTCCTACAACTATCCCGATTTCCACCAACTCTCTTCCCATTGACCTACCCAACCCAAGGAATGGCATACCATTCGTTTATCAAGGTTGACCCACGGAATGTGCCATCTATTTATCAAGGCTAACCCAGGGGATGTGCCATTCGTTTATCAAGGCTAACCCAAGGGATGCGTCATTCGTTTATCAGGGTCTCTCTAGCATAGGTAACTAGAAATATCACTACTGGGAACTCAAGGGACTCACTACTAGGAAAAATATCAGTAAATTAAACAACAACAAGATTGTTGCTACAATGAAACCCACACAAGAGTGCACTCTTCAGGCCTAACAACCTAGTTCTTCGATAATGCAACTCACACTAGAGTTCACTCTTCAGGTCTGGCAACCTGGTTCTTCTGCAAGCCTGGAAACTTGCTTCTTCTACAAGCCTGACAACTTTCTTCTTCGACAGTGCAACTCACACAAAACTTCACTCTTCAGGCCTAACAACCTGGTTCCTAACAACCTGGTTCTTCATGCTGTACATACCCTCTGGGCTCAGGCATCCCTTTCACTAATATACAGTTCCTTAGGCGTTGCATCAATTGCCAAGGTGTTCTCTTGCAGACAAACGCCAACTTGCTGCTAGATTTCCACTAGCAATCCACAACCTGTGGCAATCATCCTATCTACATCACATGCATATAATTAATATGAGACATCATCATATAAATTTCAATTATAAAATTTCCAATTTGTTTTACCCAGGAAAACAAAATTCCCAAACATGAGTTTTCTACTCATAATTGTTTACCTCTTGCAACCGTAGATATCAATATTCCTTATGGCTTACACCAATTCCATATCCAATACCATTCTTCCTTCAATTTTCTCAATTTCCATGCAACCAAACAAATTTTTAGCATATCATAACAATTTCCAATTATAAATTTCTCAAATCTGGTTATACAGGAAAATAAAAATTCAAATGCATGAGATTTCTTCTCATTATGTTTGGCTCTTGTAGTAGTAGATATTAGTTTTCCTTATGGCTTACACCACTTCCATATCCAAGACCATTCTTCCTGCAATTTTCTCAATTTCCATGCAACCAAACAAATTGTTAGCATATCATAACAATTTCCAATTATAAATTTCTCAAGTTTGGTTATACATGAATATAAAAATTCCCACGCATGAGATTTCTTCTCATTATATTTGGCTCTTGTAGCAGTATATACTAGTTTTCCTTATGGGCTTACATTATTTCCATATCCAAGACTATTCTTCCTGCAACTTTCTCAATTTTCTTGCAACCAAACACGTTGTTAATATCTCATGCACAATATTTGCATTTAGTACACAAAGTGATTTTCAGAATTATAGTAATCTAAAAATTCCATCACTTCCAACTATTATTCATATTAAAAATAGAATTAATCTATTAATCAAATTATCTAGAATGGAACTATCATTCACTGTATACACATTATCAACACACCAAGATTTTCATAATGCAATCAAAATTTACCAATAAATAAAACCACTATGCTAATAATCATGGCCCCATCTACACAATGCATTGACTCTGGAATACCATATGTTCATGTCATGTATTCACCATGTGAGTTATAAAGTATGGCCCATGCCTCAATACCTCATCCAAACTCTTCCCCACAACCCGTTTGATCCTTTGGATACCTTCGTCTTCAACCCATACACAACACTAGGAACATCATCCCTTAGTGCTATTTAGTGTAGGAAAAAAGGTTGCAGTCCAAACTTCAGTTACGTAGGGGAAAACCATTATGTACTTGGATGGCACTATATTCTTTCCATATCCACTCCCATCACAGCCTCACACATGACCATATATAATGAAATTCATTGTTATAATAGGAGTAGTGTTTCCTGACATAACTCGATTACGACCTCATAACCAACATAACACAATATGCAATTAGTTTTCCATAAATGCATTCAACCAACAAATATTATTTTCATACTCAATTACTCCTGCCTTTACATCAATTCAAATTTCGAGATTCAACTGAGGGAATTCTTACCTCAATTCCCTTAAGCAATTATATGTCATAACAACCCAAAATGCATACATGTACGACTGCCATCAATTTACTTGACACTACTTGATCAACTGGTACTTTATAGAAGCTCACAGACTCCCTTTTCAATCTCTTGATTAACATTCCCACTATCCTCATTTTGTCTTCATATGGATGGATACCATAAGCAACAATATCGTTAGGCTATAATCATGTTTCTTGGATACACAATCCATCATTAGTTTTATTCAAATATATATGTCAGCAGACTACTCTTAGTCTATAATCATGCCACCATCATGTTCAGGCATGTCTACATGCACAAATGCACATTAGTATGCACCAAACATTTGATATTTCATGCCTATCTTATGCACATGCATTCTATCTTTATTCTATGCATCATGCACCAATTCTATCATGCACTCTAATGCATATCTATTTCAGTTTTAATTAAATTATTTGATTGTTATTGTAGATGGTTGTCCCTGAATTCCTATAGAGACTTTCTACCCTGTGCACTGCCATTCTGTTCAACTGTGCACCACAAACCCCTATTCTAAACCTATTATCCAAGCCTTACTTGGCCATTCTACACTTCCAGCCACTAGGTCTACTAGTGTTGTCATCTCACCATTGCTTCCTTTATGTAAAGAAATACTATACCAACATCTTTTGGGCTATAATTCTTAATATTCATATTGTTGTAGCATGCACTACTCTAGATGAATATTAACACTGCAATCTAATTATCCACTTCCATTTCCTTGACCACACTGGTCTTGAAACACCATTATCATTGATTGACATTTCAATATTTCAAAATGTTTCTTTTATGTCATCTTTCTAGTACTCCTTTGCATCCATGGCTTAGTTAATAGTTTTAAGTATCTTTTTTTTTCTTCATTAAGTGATTCATTATGAAGCACTACTTGAACACTCAAGACCACTCGGATTTGAATGGAGTGCTACACTTTTCCATTGATCTTGTACTATGCTTTTGGTGCACACTTTGATAATAGAGGAAGCTTTATTGCTTGTGTACTTTTAGACAAGAGTTGCTAGATCATATCTAACAATCCCTTCTTCTTGCACTCAGAGATGACTCTTCCACTTCATGGGTCACACCTCATCTCATGATGTCCTTTTTCCTCTTCTTGCAGTAAGCTTGACCTATTTCCTATCCAATGGACATGGGGATTAATATAGAATAGACCCACACAATTCTCAATGGTGTAATATTATCCTCTTTCTAGAAATCCTTTTTCACACAACACTCTCTACAGAGTGCTCTTCTACTTAATGGAAATGCCCGGTTAGTAAGCTTAACCTTTATTTATGTGTCAAAAATATTTCACTTTAAGTGTGCCTCTAGGCTTATGCATAGGTACTATTCTAAGCATTTACAATCTTAATTACACAACAATCACCTTTGACACTCACCTCTAGCAATGGGAAGGTTTCTCCAAACTTGGACAATATTTGGAAAAATCTTCACATCAAGTAATTACACGGCTCTTGGAATTCAATTCCACTTTTCGTTACTCATCTTGTATCTCTTTATGTCCTCAACTAACAAGCTCTTCCATGTTTCCATTATTTTGATATTCAATCCTAGGCTTGAATCTACCTGATTATACCTTTAATTTTGCACCATGTGCAAGTAACCACTTCAATTAGAATTATGCATAGTACATAAATTTTGTCAATTACTGCTACATGTCATTGTTTATCCCAATTGACGAAGGACACAATGCACCAAATTAAAAATTTGATTCCTTAGATGAATTCCTCTTTGAAACATTTTTCTGATGACTGCACTCATGCCTTAATCTGAGTTTTGGGCGAAAAGTTGTAACATTTACATGTTTTCCATTCCACTCTTATTGCTTCTACAACAATCTCTTTTATCACTTTCTGAGAAATTACAACGCCCAATTTAAAATTCTAGGTTGACAATTGTCCTCTACTCCTCAATACCTTTCCAATGACTATTTGTTTGCTCAAAACCGAGCTGAAAGTTATGATGGAAAAACAGTGAAGGAATATTCATTAGCATGTGCAACATAGTAGCAACAATTAGCAATCGTTCGATGATTTCTTGATTGGATCTTCGTTGTTGATCTATATTAATGGATTCATCATGGATCAGTCATATCTCTTCTTCATACCTTCCATGAACCCACCACCAACACTTAACTTTTTTTTTTTTTTTTTCCTTCGTGGACTCGCGAACTCGTAGAATCATAATCTTGTCACATTCCTTTCATAAGTCCATCCAAGAAGTCTCAACACTTAACCATTTTTCCATCTATGCAAACTCATAGACTCATAATATTATATCCTTCCTTTCATAAGTTCGTCCGAGAAGTCTCAACACTTAACCATTTTTCCATCTATGCGGATTCAAGGACTCATAATTTTATATCGTTCCTTTCATAAGTCCATCCTAGAAGTCTCAACACTCAACCATTTTTCCATCTACGCGGACTCGCGATAGCTTAACACTTACAAAAATTCCAAGATCTTACCGCAGTTTCGTGGGATTAATAGTTGGCCTGCCACATGGCTCCACATCACTCGCCAACTGTCATCTCGTCCAACATGTACCTTCCATAGTGGAAGTGCACGTCTTTCTTCTACCATTTCAGCTGACGCATGGCCTCCACATCATGCCGACATCATTGTATGAAAAAATACCCAAAATTTTCCGATTTGCTTATTTTCGAAATTTCCAAAGAGGCTCAATTCTTCACATTCCCCATGAAATTTCTCTCAATTTTACTATAGTAATTTAAATAAACAAGTTGCAGACATACTCCAGAATTAATTCTCTGCAAATTTAATTTCTGGTTTAACATTCTGCTAACTCGGCCCATCTAGGCTTAGTGTTGAAAACTGGGCTCTGATACTACTTTGTAACGTACCCAGCCACCCAGGCTAGGCCACGCCACACAAAACACTCTTTATTACGACTCCGATACCATAATGTAACGTTCCCCAGCTCAACCGAGGGACATTACGGTGTGGAATACACATAACAACTGAGATTTTCTACTCAACTAATTTGTGTAGCTTACCAGCTACAGATCACACACAAATCTGACCATGTTGGTTGATAACACAATTCTAAATGTATCTAGTAGCATATATTAAACATGAATGCAACTGTTCAAGCCAACAACAAATGCACAACATTCATATACAACATTTACGTAGTGAAATAATCATAAATAACACAACAAAAACACTTATCTGTTAATGATTAACCAACTGGATGCAAACAAAGGATGAACCTCCCAACCATAGGCACTGCTGAAAATTTTCTTTCATCATCATGCCACCCCTGAGCTGGGGCTATGAGTCCACAAGGAGATCCGACCCACTGGTTGTCCACTCTCCACACATAGCAGCCCAAACCCAAGCTCTATTCTCACAATAGTTCCAAACCTCCAGCTTTCTCTTTTCTCCACAACTTGCACTACCCAAGGAATGTACCCACTTCACTACTCACAGTCCCTCAAGCTGTACCATTCGTTTATTAGGGCCCCTAGTGCATTTGGTTGTCTAGGAATCACTCAGCTGGGAACTCTAGGAGCTCTCAGTTGCTTCATAATTTCTCATAACCCAACTGATATTCTCCTACAACTATCCCGATTTTTCTACCATCTCTCTTCCTCTTGACCTGCTCAACCCAAGGAATGCACCATTCGTTTATCAGGGATAACCCAAGGGATGTGCCATCCATTTGTCAGGGTTAACCCAAGGAATATGCCATTCGTTTATCAGGGTCTCTCTGGCACAGGTAGTTAGGAATCTCTCAGTTGGGAACTAAAGGGAACTTGCTGCTAGGAAAAACTACCCACAAACCAATAACAAACACTAGTTGTTACAGTGCAACTCACTCCGTAGTTCACTCTTCATGCTTGACAACTTGGCTCTTCAATCTTCAGCTCCAAAATGCTCCAAATACATTCCAACTTGCTCTAGAATCTGCTCTCCATTGTTGCACCTGCTTCAAGCTCTCTTTCTTTCTCTCTTGCACTAAAAAACTCCTTGTCCCAGACTGCTGTCCCAACCCATACAAATTTCCTCCCTTTGGATTTCCTTTCTTGACTCACTCTTCTCAAGGATGATTGTACTTCATCCCATTCTCTCTAATAACTATGGGATGTAACCACTTACACCCACCCTCTTACATGAGTTAAATGATTGACTTCTCATACACTCAATCAACAAATATAAGGTTATACACAAAGATAGTAATTCATGAATGTGGGTTGGATTAATACCCATGAGTAATCCCCCCTTGTACCCCAGTCTCTCTCGTGAAATCATACCCCCCATCATTCTTCATCTCTTTCGTATTGCAACCAACGATTATTATTTTTATTAATTATTTCAATGTTCATAATATGAAATTCGGCTCTCGGCCACATCAAATCAACACGAGCTCTTCCCCAAACACATCGACTCACCAACCTAATTCACATGTATACAATTACATTATAATTCACAGGGATTAGAACTGGGGATGTTACATTATTAGTAAACAATACTGGAGATTCAAGAATGCCATCCAATCCAAGATCCAACCCCTAACACATATCTAAACTACAAGTGAATTAATGTCATTTTATAAAATTTATCACCCATCATAAATGTATTCCATCAAGTTAGTTGCTTGTTCCAAAAAACAATAAAATAAAACATTTAACTGTATTTAATGGACATTTTCCTTGTCAAATTCCAACCCTGGATCCCAATAATAATAAAAATTACCATGTAAAAGTGCTAAGTGGCTAACTAACTTTATCAAAATTTTCTACATATTCAATACCATAGTTGAAATAAATTTAACTACATTTAATAACCTTCTAAGTGGCTAACTAACTTATCAAAATTTTCTACATTTCAATACCATATTTGAAATAAATTTAACTACATTTAATAACCTTCTAGGATATGTGGGGACCCTATGGGAATTTGCATTTAACTTTACTTTTTAAATTTTTGGGTTTGGGCTTATATGGAGATTTACAACCTTAGATTCATCCACTACATAATTTATTTTACAAACTAGACACTAGCCAAAGCTATATTATATAATATAAAATATTTCATGACAAGAGGAAAGGTGAGTGGATTGAGAAGAGTGAGATGCACAAGTTAAATTAAATGAAATCTTAAATCACTTTAAATAATCGAAGGGAAGCGTCCATGTCTCTACAATAACAAAGGGGCATTAATTAAGGATTGCGTGGCAAACTTAACTGCTACCATGTTATTAGGATGATGTACTTTACTTGTAGATCTAAAAGATTCTTTAGCCAAGCTTGCATAGGGTGCGTTTTAAAATGTCTTATGCCGAACGATATTGTAATTATATTTTGGGTCCGAAAGCTAGGTGGGTTTCACCCTTCTTGTTTTGTTGAAGTTAGGTGGGTTTCATCTTTGTTTAGAAGTGAGGCTAATTTTTTTTTAAATTTTATGATTCATTTTTTGATGGGTTTAATGGTTGAGAATATGTTTTTTTTTTAAGAGGTTATAAGTTTAAATTCAGAGAGGTAGTTTATGTATATCTTCATAGATTTTACCAGTTAAATCGTTAGGTGAAGGGCATCCATTGTCCCACAAACAAGGGGTCCCTTGTCCTAATTTGGACGTGACCTTAAAATTCGATTATTCGATTATTATTATTATTATTATGAATATTTCAGGGTTAGAACAAAGCTAGGTGGATTTAAGAAATTAAGAAAAGAAAATATACAAAGATTAAAATCTCCTAGGTGCATCGATTTCTACCATAAGGCTTGTATCTAGAAGGGCATGTAATGTTGACTGGCCAAGCGGAAGAATCTAGGAAACCTAACCTTTCTCATTAATGACATCAACAATATTGCCTTGAAAAATGCATTTTCCAATAAAAAAGTGCCATGTGGCTTTAGAAAATGAAAAACATGTGGTAATTTTTATTTTTAAAAAATGCATATGAGAGGGTCATTTTGAATGTTTGAGTGATTAAAAGTGTTTTCCTTAGAAAAATTATTTAAGTACTACATGCTTAGACTCCAAATACTCCGAATGGAACTAAAGAACATTCTATTATATTTGGGGTTTACTACTCCATGTTTAGATTCCAAATGGAACTACTTTATTTGGGGTTCATAGTTTTGATCATTTTTTCTCTTTATGCTTTATCAAATGCACAAATCTTCCTGCAAACCTAACCTCACCTCACCTCAAGTATATGCATATTTTATGAATTTTGTCAGTTCGCAAGCTTGGGTGGATTTCAGCCCCAATTCTCTTCATATCACACAAGGATACCCATGAACCCACCACTGCATTGAATTGAATATATAATAGCTTAGATTCGGTAGGATATGATAAAATCATTGGCTTTAAACTTTTAGGTACGATCAAAGATTCATCTTATTTGAAAATTGCCCTTCAAATTGCCTCGAATGGGACTATAGTGGCATAGCTTAGTTATGAGAATCCATACAAGAGAAATTGATTGTGCAAAGACATATGAACACATTCTCCTTGGATGAAGTTTACAATTTTTTATTTCTAGAATTTTTAATTACTTGGCTTGTCATTTAGGTTTATAGGGTTTGATTTTATACCATTAGTACATGTATTTTTGTTTTACAAGATATTGAT
The DNA here is from genome assembly GCA_009831015.1 of Picea engelmannii. Classification (NCBI taxonomy): domain Eukaryota; kingdom Viridiplantae; phylum Streptophyta; class Pinopsida; order Pinales; family Pinaceae; genus Picea; species Picea engelmannii. Next base: position 161,301 of record ML798236.1, on the reverse strand, counting down.
ATAATTGTGGAAGCTCTACGTGGCATGTGTTTGGGGGTTAATACTCATTATTATGAGTTGGGAAATTCAAAAGTGTTTTTTGTTTGTAGTTTTTCTATGTCTTTTTAATTGATCTTTTTCTTCAACACTTTTTACTATTTTGGTGAGTGTTCATTGTTGATTGTGTAGTATTGATTGGGTTGGTGACTTTGAAAGTGAAGTTGTAATTGGTTCATTTATATTTTCTTCTCTTGTTTATTTTAGTAGTATGGATTGCATTTCATTAACATTCCTATTTATTTATTTTCTAAACCTCTTGCTATGAATTAGTGAGCATAGTTGGTACACATGTTGGCATGGTACATTGAAGTATATTAGGCACATGTTGGGATGTTGAGATATCTCCTAACATCATGTTTGTTGAAGTTATGGATTATAAGTCTATGTTATTTGTTTTGCAAATCATCGATTTATTGATTATATGATTATTGTAATTGTCTTTTTTCCATGACTTGCATCCATTCAAGTTAGTCTAACATTGTGCTTTTCACTTCTTTCTCTTGCATTATTAAAAAGTAATTGAAAAAAAGTGAACAATTTGTAATAAGAAATAAAGTTTATTGATATTACATTTCTTATATTTGATAACGTTCACTTTGAGACATATAGATGTAATATTTCCAAATGCTTGAAATTTATGTTATGATATAAGTAGAATGTTGAAAATAAATAGATACATTATTGGATGTGTACATTCTATGTTTATTATTTGAGCATGACATTCCTTTTGTGAACACTTATTTGCATGGAACACAATTCTCTATTTGTATCAATTTAATCGTTGGACTGGAATAGATATTTATAACAATAATACTTTAGAAGCATATTCATGCTTCATGTGTTTGTGAAAAAGTAACTATTACAAATTGTCTTTTAGAAGAACACACAGTGCAACATTTCAAGCATGAACATTTCTTCTTATGCCATTATCATGGAATCCCTTTGTCAAATGCAATTACAATGAATTTGACTTATTTTTTATTGAAAAATGTTTCTTTAAGTACTAATAGTTTGAACATGTAAGTATTCAAGAACAACGTGCCAAGAAATTCTTTCTTTTTATTGTTATTTCTCTGGTAGCCATATCCATACAACTTCTTAGTTAGTTTGCTAATAAGTTGTTCTATGACATCTTGGAATGCAATGACATTGATTTTGGTCGAAAATTTAGTCTTCGATGTCGTATTCATATTCATTGATCATTTTGTTGCACCTTTGACAATTATAAATTCCATTAGCATTAGTGGGCATTTTTTTGCATCCGATCTTTAAACACAAAGAGGAAAGTCGTATATTAATAATTCTCTATATTCATATGAGTTATAGTTTTCTCGACCAAAATTAATCAAGGATGTGGATCTCCACTGATCCCTTCATTTTTTATGTCAACCAAGTCTTTTCAAATGGAAGGGAGCCCTCCCAAAGAACCATGTGTATATAACAAGTGAGATTAGAGGTTTTTTCTTGGGTTCACAAACTAGTTTCTCATATCACGTGAATCATTGAGATTATGATTGATGAGAATTTGGGATGTGAAGGTTGTAGTAGTTGATCTCCTATTGAAAATCAATTATTTTTGTTTCCTTAGTATCAATTATTGGAAATGTATTTGAGATAAAACATTGTTTTATATTTTGTTTATTGCAAAATACCTCCTATAATGTGAACTTAATACTACAACTTGACATGTCTTTTTGTTGAAGGGCCCTGTTTTGCACCTTTGTTCCATTCTTTTTCATGATGGTGGATAAAGGGATAATAAATATAGCAGCTCCAAGGATATCAACCAAAAAGTTGTTGGGTAGGGTTTCTAATTCATTAATATGAATGAATTTGAGGTTGTGGTTTGCTATTGAATATCTATATTTGGAGCAAGGTTCTATTGTTGAGATATTATCTATGGTTATTCCCAATCATTTAGTAAGTGATTGTATTCCTCTTTTGAAAGTTTTATGTACCATTTTGAGATTAGGGAATACTTACCACTCTTTATGGAAGGAATCAACCATGTTTCTTGCATATTGAAACATGTAATGCACATCTTACTACCTTATGTGTCAATAACATTGTAATTGAAAACATGGCTAGGTCCCTTAGTGAAGGTGCATGTTTTAAATCATTGAATTTCATTATCCATGACTTTATGTATGGATTTAAAGGTTTGATGGAATAAAATTTGGAGGCAGTTCTATATCAATGGTTTGTCATAATCACTTAGCCTTTTTGTTTCATTTGGGTTATTGATAATGGTTGATTTCATAACATGCACTTGCATGAATAATAAGAAGAGTGTAAAATAATCAAACCCATTGTAGTTAGTAATAACATTATTAATAAAAGATGTGCAATGTGTCTGATGTATGTGATTTAAACTAAGACATTGCAGAAAAATATCTAAGAGAATATATGAATATCACTTAAATAATTTTAAGAGGGCAATAAACAAGAACTCTGAATACATCCTTTTTCATAAAACTTCAAGTGCATTGGTTTAGTTGAACTGATGATCCATTTTTGTTTCATTTGAGTTATTGATAATGGTTGATTTCATAACATGCACTTGCATGAATAATACGAAGAGTGTAAAATAATCAAACCCATTGTAGTTAGTAATAACATTATTAATAAAAGATGTGCAATGTGTCTGATGTATGTGATTTAAACTAAAACATTGCAGAAAAATATCTAAGAGAATATATGAATATCACTTAAATAATTTTAAGAGGGCAATAAACAAGAACTCTGAATACATCCTTTTTCATAAAACTTCAAGTGCATTGGTTTAGTTGAACTGATGATCCATTTTCAACTTGGCAAGACGTGAAATGGTCAATAAGCATTGAAGTAAACACGATTTGTATTGTATGACTTTCATATAAGAAGAGTATGGTATGCTGTTATTATGAGCTTGGCTTGAATTCTAGAATTTTGTAGAACACGTTGAAAATCTGCTTTTCCATTTCTAATATGTGTAATGAACTTCTTCGTTAATATTGATGACATAACTTGAAATTATTGCTTATATTGCTTATAAAATAGATTGTATTAGATAAATAAAAAACACTTATACATGGAATATTAATGAAATTTAAGAAAAAAAAATAAAAAT
>ML798236.1:54739-118378 GCA_009831015.1 Picea engelmannii | reverse complement strand
ATAATGATGATGTCATCTTATTACATGATTCCTTGATCACATGTATAGACTAGGTATTGAATATATTAATGCCTTTGTTGTGATTGGTTTGTGTTGTTGTGATTGGACGACACAAGAGCATCGAAGCAGAGCAAGGAACAACAAAGATTAAAGGAGAGCGTTTATAAGGTATGTACACTATCCATTTCTCTTAGTTCGTTCAATAGCTAGATCTAGGGAAAGAGTAGTATTCTGTCACGTTTTGTTCCAGATCCAGGTGGATCTGGGGAGATTGGTCTGTGTTGTTCCATAAGTCTTAATGGCATGAATAATAGTATTGAGATAAACATCATACCATTGGGGTCATATGATATTCTGATTGGGATGGATTGGTTGGACAAGCATCATGCTTTCCTAGATTGTCATAACAAGACATTTACATGTCTTGATGGAAATGGAAAACAGAGCACTGTGAAAGGAGTTCCAATACCCATCTCTATAAGGGAGATTTTGGCCTTACAACTGAAAAGGTGTTTTAGAAAAGGATGTCAACTGTATGAAACCCATGTGGAGGAGGCAATTGATACAAAGGGGCCAATCCTTGAATATTTCTCGATGTTACAGGAATTTGAAGATGTATTCAAAGAAATATCTGGATTGCCACCAATAAGGGAGATAGATTTCTCAATTCATTTAGTGCCAGAAGATGCCCCAGTGTCAAAAAAACCTTATAGAATGAGCACACTAGAGCTAAAAGAATTACAAATGAAGTTGGAGGAATTGTTGAGGAAATGGTACATCCGTCCAACTGTTTCACCTTGGGGAGCACCAATACTTTTTGTCAAAAAGAAGGATGGAACCTTGAGGCTGTGTATTAACTTCTGACAACTAAATAAGTACACTATAAATAACAAGTATCTGCTACCCCGAATTGATGACCTCTTTGATCAGCTAAGAGGAGCAAAGATATTTTCAAAGATTGACTTGAGGGCATGATACCATCAGGTAAGAATCAAGGAAGAAGACATTCATAAGACAACCTTTAGGACCAGGTATGGGCATTATGAATTTGTAGTGGTGCCTTTTGGACTGACCAATGCACCATTTGTCTTCATGTGCTTAATGAATGGCATATTCATAAATTATTTGGAGAAGTTTGTCATAGTATTCTTGGATGACATACTTATCTATTCTAAGTATGAAGAGGAGAATGAACATCACTTGAGATTGGTATTGCAAGTACTGAGAGAACATCAGTTGTACGCCAAGTTGAGTAAGTGCTCTTTTTATCAAAAGCATGTCCATTACTTGGGACACATTATTTCAGAGCAGGGCATAGCAGCAGATCCAGAGAAGATTGAAGCCATTAGAGGATGGCCAACACCCAGAAATGTGTCAGACGTAAGATATTTTATGGGATTAGTCGGCTACTACAGAAGGTTCATAGTAGGGTTCTCTAAGATTGCTCACCCCATTACCTCTTTGCAAAAGAAGGGAACTAAATTTGAATGGACACTCAAGTGTGAAAATAATTTTAATCCGTTGAAGGAATTACTTACTAGTGCACCTGTGTTAAATATTGCTGACCCAAATGAAAGTTTTGTGATATGTACATATGCTTTTAAGGAAGGACTTGGGGGAGTCCTCACGCAGAATGGACATGTCATTGGATATGAGTCCATAAATATTAAGGACCATGAGAGGAACTATGTCACAAATGACTTGGAACTTGTTGCCATTGTTCATGCCTTGAGGATGTGGAGGAATTATCTCATGGGGAAGAAATTTGAATTAAGGACAAACCACGTTGGTCTGAAGTATCTTTTCGAACAACCAACTTTGAATGCTAAGAAAACAAGATGGCTGGAATTTTTAAGTGAATATGAATTTGATATCAAGCATATAAAAAGAAATGAGAATAAATTTGTCGATGCACTTAGTAGGAGAGTGCATCTCATGTATGCTACTGCTGTCAGTATGCATCAATGAGACTTGAAGAGTAGAATGTTAGATGGTCTTGTTACAGATCAACATTACCTATAGCTAAAGAAAAACTTACATCAAGGAGATGTACAACAAAAAATAAAGGAGTATGAGATAACGAAAGATGGATTCCTCATGCATAAAAATAGAAACTATGTTCCTAGTTCTAGAGAACTGAGGAATTTGGTACTGAAGGAAATGCATGATGTTCCTTATGCTAGACATCTCGGTTACTAGAAAACAATTACAACAGTAAGAAGCTAGTTCTTTTGGCTGGGAATGAAGAAGGATGTTGTTGATTACATCGCTCGATGTATGGAATGTCAGAAGGTGAAGGATGATCATAGGCACCCAATGGGTTTGTTGCAGCCATTGCCAATTCCAGAGAAGAAATGAGAAGTGATCACCATGGATTTCATCATAGGATTACCCAGAACGAATAAGAAACATGATTCAATCATGGTGGTGGTTGAAAAATTAACAAAGGCTGATCATTTTGTGCCTGTGAAGACAATGCATACAACAACTAATATTGCAGAAATTTTCATGAAGGAAATTGCTAGGTTGCATGGGATACCTAGGAAAATTGTCTCAGACAGAGATACAAAGTTTACCTCCAATTTCTGGAGGTGATTGTTTAAAGTATTTGGCACAAATCTAAACTTTATCACAACATATCATCCCTAGACAGATGGGCAAATAGAGAGGGTCAATCAAATAATTGAAGACATGCTGAGAATGTATCTGATGGATAAGCCATCTAAGTGGGAAGATTACTTACACTTGGTTGAATTTTCATATAACATGGGTATCAAGCTCCATTGAAAATGAGCCCATTTGAAGCCTTGTATGGTAGGAAATGCAATACTCCAGTGAGCTCGGACAACCCAACAGATAGAGTGGTACTTGGGCTAGAGTTGCTCAAGGACATGGAAGACCAGGTGATCAAGATTAAGTAGAATTTAAAAGCAGCCCATGATAGACATAAAGTTTATGTAGACAAGAACAAGACAATTAGAGAATTTAAAGTAGGGGAGCATGTACTTTTGAAAGTGAAGCCTAAGAAAATCTCTTTGAAATTGTGTAGTTGTAAAAAGATGGCAGCCAGATTCTATGGTCCATTCGAAATATTGGACAGAATAGGGCCAATTTCATACATGCTTGCATTTCCTGCTTCCATGAATGTGCATAATGTATTTCATGTATCTTTACTAAAGAAATATGTACATGATCCTAACCATGTTATTTATTGTCATCTGATTCAGGTAGAGATGGAGGGAGACTTGCAGGTTCACCCAATGTGGGTGTTAGACAAAAAAATCAAAATGCTTTGGAATCGAGTTATAGAATTGGTAAAAGATCAGTGGACCTGCTACGGTCTTGAAAATGCTACTTGGGAGGATGAAGATGCCATGCGGGCAGAGTACCCACAATTTTTTTGAATAAATTTGAGATTTTGATCCCTATTTTGTATATGCACTGAGGACAGTGCCAAAATAAGGGGGAGGGGATGTAACACCCTAGGTTTTTGAACCCCCATTTTAAATAATGTATTATTACAATGCTGAGAGGCTAGAGTGCCCAAACAATTATTGAAGGGCCAGTATGCCCAAGAAATGTAATGTTTTGATCATTAATAATAATAAATACATTGTTGGCTGCTAGAGGGACAAGGACTAGAGTTATAGGGGGCTATGATTCCACAAGAGAGGGAGCTTGAGGGACTAGGTGCTTATTCCTATTTTTTTTTATTACCATTTTTGTCTAAGGGAGGGGATCGGTTACCTGAAATTCTTGGGGAAGGCCAAGAGGTTCTTGTTTTCCCCACAAGGTTACTTAAACTTTCCTCTGGTCTGATGGGGGGGTTGTACTGATGACTTGTTCACTTTTTTCCCGTTCCCTCACACACTCCCATGCACCCCCCCTGACTCGTCCATTGATCCATCATCACTTGCGTCTTGGCTTGGAAAAGGAAATAGAGTTGTTGAAGAACTTAGCCATGATATAGTTGGATGTAGTGGACCCTGGTGTGATCCAACCATGACTTGGGGCCTGCATGTCTGAAATGCATTGCCATGTGCCCTGTTTTTCTCACAACTGCAAGTCCTGAGAGTTCCAGCATTGAGATTTCGGACCAGCTGTGCTAGGAGCCCTGGCAACAGGAAGGAGAAGGACTTCCTGAGGGACTGCGTGGTAGAGAAGGGTGGAGGTCCATTCTCTCAGGTGGCATACGCTGGGTAGAAGAGAGTTGGGTACTTGGATTGTTGTGGGTGTTGGGAAACTTGTGAGAGATTGAGAGATGATTGGTTTGGGAACCCAATTACAATCTGGAACCATCCTTGTGGATTCATAACCCTGGCTCGGGGGTGACACTGTTGTTGTGATTTAGATCAGCGGTGTCTATGGTTGGGTGGAACGTCCTTGGTCTGTGGCCAGTCAGTGTCATCTTTCATAAAGATAAGTGCTCTCTGTCGTGATATTACTATATGTGTATGAATGTATTCCGCTGTGTAGTTTAATTGTCATTTACATGTATATGAATGTACTTTCGCTGTGTATATTTAATTATCGTTTAACATAATATTTAGATCTTGCATGCTTGTTGGATATTGTTGTGCATGTTGTTAAATCTGTTATCTTATGCATCCTTAAAAAATAAAGAAGGTCAGCATGAGAAAAAAGTCCAAGGGCGGGCTTGTAGGTAGCGTACCTAGCCTGTGGGTGGTTGGGTATGTTACATCACCCTCACATGGTTATTGTTCATTTTGGTCTTGTTGTCGTTAAGCTCCAAGATTCCGGCGTGGAAGGAATTGCTCGACCAAGCTCACATTTTTAAGCCTATTGGTTACAGGTATGGTTATTTTCGCCTATCCATGAATACGCTCTATGTATGAAATGAACATTGGCTCGATAATGTGTTGGTTTGTGTTTTCTTGAGGTTGGCAACTATGTAAACGCATGTTGTTTTCTCTGGAATGACTGTGTGTGTTATTCGTTACAAATGGAAAAATCGATGGTTGAAGTCACGATTTCATTAGCTGTTATGTGTGGTGGAAACTGTGATGGATCTCTATTGTCTTTATGGGATTTTGTTGGAGGGTTTCACTCTGTTTAGCCTTGCTGGACATCTCCTCACAGTTATGGTAACCAAGCCCTGTTGTATTTGGTGCTATGGGGTTGTTGTGTATGTTTTGAACCAACTTTTGGTCACTGCATATCTTTTCACCTGGTCATGGGCTCATTTTGCGTTATTGGTATCCGCACAGTTGGTTATGAGGTGGCTATTATGCCAAGAAGCATGCTTTAGGGTTTTTGGTAGTACCCGGGCTCTACATTTCTATCAGCATTATTCGACTATTGGGGAAACACATGAGGGTTATGCCTCTACGTGTTCTTGGTGTTGTTTACTAGCCAGTAAGAAATCTCTACTCCTCTGCATCATGGTCTACCTTACCTGGTGTCGAACTGTCACCTTATCTTACAAGCTAAGGGTCATAAGGCTTGTGGTTCCACCATGCTTGTCTCGAAAGATCTCATCTACTGTTGATATGGTTGACCTCTAGTCTTCCTGTGTTTGGTGATCGAGCAAACCCTTGATTATTTTGTTCATTAGTTACAGAGCCAGATTTTGATAAACTAAACCAATCACACCCTGTTGGGTATCTTGTTGACTGTCATAAGTTGGTTGGGTAGTATTGACAGTGGCTTTGATTGTTGGCTCATCCTTGTTTGATCACGTTGATTGGTAAATTGTAATTGGAAATGATAATGGCCATACAGTGGCCACCTCCTTTTGTTGTAATAGTTGAATAGATAACTCATCATTGTTATAAATGAATTGATTGAGAGTAATTGGATATGCATAGTCACAGAGATTCCTCTTTGCGTTATGCGTTGGTTCGTGTGTTCCTACAACATGGTACAAATTGAAGTGGTGGTTGTTGTATGTTTAATTTGCCCGATCGAGATTATTGAAATTTAAAGAGTTGATGACTATGACCTGGCTATCTACTGTGTATGATTTATAGACATCATCCATTGTTTTGTTTTATTGCACCATTAGAGATGACCATGAGGTTTTGGTAGTATGGTTTCATTGCAAATTTAATTGTTAAATTTGTCAAAGGAATGTAATTAGGCATGTTTTAAAAGAGTTTGTTCAACTCAGGAAAGACCTGTGTCTATGTTTGATTTGAGAAATTAAATTATGGGAAATGGTTGATGTTTTTTTTTTATGTTGAATAGAGTAGAAGCAATATGACTATGTGTTCCTTGGATTTTGTTTTAAATATAAAGGGAAGGAAACGAAACGAAACATAATTCTTTTAAACAAGATGTTCTCAAGGCATAGTAATTATGAGTATGATTATACACTGTATTAATTGAAAACATTTAAAAGGAAATTGAATGTGGGACAATGAACAAGTTTTAACACACAATAATTGTTTAATTGATCACATCAATTGTTTAATTGGTGCTAGAATAGTTGTATTGAATAAAGAACTGTTTTTATGGATTACTTAATTGGTTTTTTGAACAATATCCTCTCTTTTCTGCTACCATTATTTCACTTTTTGCAAATTGCAATCCCCCTCGCCTTCCCATATTCACTATCCACTCCTTGTTCTTAAAATTAATTATAGTTAATATAAGTTTTGTATTATGAGATTTAAAGGATCGCATGGATGAATTACAATGATATATTCTTTTGGTTTACGATAGAGTTGATTGTTTGATGTCTGTGAGCAATAATCATGATTGTTTCCCCCTCATTTTAACAATTTTCGCTCAATACAACCCCTCGCATATCCCAGAACCCTTGTTCACCCACTTCTCATTGAAAACTATTAAATGATTTGTATGGATTGGATTGCATGAGTCTGATACGTTGTTGAGCCAAATTTTATTTCATATTTAAAAAAGAGTTTTCATGTATGGTTGTTAAATAAACTATTTGCTAATCATGCATACAAGAATGAGATTTTTCAGCAGAGGTAGCCATGGCAAGGGTAACCGAGGAAGAGGAAATTGGAACAGGGGCCCTAAAAGGCAAAGATTCTCTATACACTTTGATGCATACTTGCAAGAGTTAGGCCAGCTATTTCAAGCTAGATTTTTTAACTGGATGTGGCAAGAAGTGGTCCAAACTAGTTCTGAAAGACCTCCCTTCCAATCCCTAGAGGTACCTGGTATCCCAGTGCCTCCTCATGTCTCACTGCAACCTGAAGTCCCTGAAAACGAAGGATGGAAAGAGATTGTCCACCCGACAGTCTCCCAACTTCGTGGTTGGCCTAACTTGTCTCTACCTGCTCCTCCACCTATTAATCAAATTGTCCAAGTTGCCCCTATCCACTCACTAGTACAGTCTTCCAATGCAAGAAAAAGGTTAAAAACCAAGGCCCACCATGCTCCTGACAAAGAAAAATCCATTGTTGCCCCTTCCTCACCCTCAAATGACTCTGATAAATCCGTGTCCTCCCGCATGCATTTGAGAGATGATTGCTCTCATGTGATTCGTGAGATTAGACCTAAAGGCTCCACACAACCTAAGGAAAATTTAGAGAGATCAAAAGGTGACAACAACAATAGGGGAAAGATTTCCTCCCAGAGTGGAAAATATGGATTTTAAGTTTTTATTTATTAATTGTTGAGAACATTTGACTTCTGGAATTTTGGACAACACACTATTTTTTGGATATATGGGTAATATATTTTTGGAAATAATTTCAATTATCATTGATATAAATTGTCAAAATATGAAAATGATGATGGGATTCACAAGGAGGGATGTTTTGTTTGATTAACTAGTGTATTATGATTGTTAAATAACTAAAGAGAGTCACAAGGGGTCCCACCTACTAGTTATTATTTATTTAAAACCCTTATTATGTTTTTATTACTTTTTCCCCTTAACTAAAAAGTTGGTTGAGTTTTAGTTAACTTAACTAAATACGTAGTTCAACTACTTCAACCAACTCTAACTTGATTAAAGGAAAAAGGAAAAGGAGGAACAATAGGAGATTAAAAGGAGAAGCATACCAAGGTTTTCTCTTTGAATTTTGTTGAGATAATTCAGTTTTCATTCATTCCTTAATTCATTAGAAGCCTAATTCTTTTTTATGATAACTTGGTCCTATTGTAGACAACAAGATTCATTGTTGAATTACATCATTCAAACACTTGTTTTTCAGAGGTGTTGATCTATATTTGATAGTCTATGTAGACTTGTCTGTTTGTGAATTAGATTTCATGACTGACAAAGGCTATTGTGTAGAGTCAAGTGGGTAGAAATCTATGGCAAGTTGATCCATATTTTAAAGTTCAATTTTTTACTTTCTGTCAGAAGTCCTTTTGTATGTTTAATTGGGGGCGTCTAAGTTTGACTTTGGTCCAAAAATTCCTCAGGAATTTTTATAAATATAACGATTCTTTTGATGAATTGGAATGAAATAAACTTTTGATTTTTGTTTCATCTGTTTTTATTATTGACTTGGTGTCTTTACTTCTGTCTCTATATTTATTTCAACATCTGTTATGTTCAGAATTAGTGAAATTTTCAGCAAGCTTTTATTTATAAAAAAACCATCCTAAGCACTTGTAAACAATACTTGTGAATTAGGATATTGATTTTGATGGCTATAAACATAGGGTGATATTCCCATCTATCTTGCCTTAGCCAAGTAAGATTTGAAAATGCTGTAAGATCTGAAAATTCTTGAGTAAGATCATTTCATATCTTTTCCTCAACATTTATATGGCCACCATAATGGGGAGATCTTCAATATCTCTTTGGTTGATTTTTATGCTCGATTATCATCGAATACATATAATTTTATGATATTGATTCTTTGACTGTTTTTTTTCTTAATTAATGTACCTGTTGCAAGGCAACCCTATATTGAGCCTAGTCTTCAAGATCAGACCAACATTGCTTTGAATTTGTTTAGCACTATTTTAGACACTACTAATACTCGGGTTGAGCTTAATTATTCATGGGAAACAATTGAACAAGACATTAGTGCCCAAGAACATTGGGAAGATAGACATAGACAACCTAGAAATCAACAATAATCTTCTTGTTTCTTCAGCTTCGACCTTCTTTTCATGTCCTTAGACCCTCGTGTTTCTAGGAGGAGAAGAGCCTTATCACCTGAAACTAATTCTATTACTGAAATAGGAAGAAGGAACGTTGTTTTATCTACCCAACAAGGTGCTCTAAGGAGAACCTTGCCTAATTCATCCAGTTAATCTTTTTCTCCCTTACCTATCATCCACAATATAACATCTAGTGGTGGCTCTAGAGGCACTGGAAGTGCTTCCTCCTCTCAGTATTCATCTTTGTCAGTGATTGGTAGCTTATATATCCACCATATCCCTATCCAATCTACCACAAATCCCACCAAAGTCATTAAAAAATATGGGCTTTTTCAATTTGAAGAATATGCCACAACCACACTGTGGCATGTTTCCTCTCCTCTTAACCTAGCACATGCTACTTGTCCACTTCCGAAATTCAAAGAGAATCTTCCTAGGTATTTGGGGAATAACACTATCACTACAAATGAACACCTGGTGGAATTTTCTAATGATTGTCACAACATAGGAGCCAATGAAAACGATACTTGCATGCACTTATTTGTCAATTCCTTGGAAGGAAAGGTTGCAACTGATTTCTTTGACCTTCCTCCTAATATTTTGTCTACTTGGGAGGAGTTAGTCTATTGGTTCAAATCCACCTATGGGCAACCTAAAAGCCCAGCTGAGCAGTTACGAGAGTACAATAACATCGCCTATAAGGATAGTGATACCATCAAGTCCTTCAACTTGTGTTTCACTAAGTTATACAATCAAATCCCTGAACTCATTCGATCTCATAACCAAGCCTCTTTAATGCATTAATAAAATGCATTACCTTCCCCCTATCGTCATAGGCTTGAGTAAAACTCCATTGATAACCTCGGTTCTTCTCTGCATACTTGTTTAGAGTATGAAGAACAACTTGGAAGAACAGGTCTTCCTCAGAGAGAATCGGTTAAACAAACATACATGTCCGCTATCTTACAACTAGTACAAGATATGAATAATCATATGATAGCGTATGAGAGAAAAGGAAATTTATCCCCTCTCACCCCTGGAGCTTCATTCTCTTCTACACCCCCCTTTAGAAATCCAATTGAAAATAATTTTCAACCTAAATCTATCATGCCTCTAAGTTGGTGTATCTTTTGTGAGGAACACCATGAGGAAACCACATGTGAGGTAAGGGAGAGCACCAAAGATAAGATATTTGGTAAAAGACCAAAAACTACCATCGTTGTCCTAGATTTTGTAGAGCAAGAAGATGTCATGATCATAAATACTAGGAACAAATCATACACTCCCAAAGGAAAATATGATCCTCCCTGCAATTCTTCTGTCCCGAGCTCATCCTCACCAGCTGCTACTATTCAGTTTCCTAGGGTTCCTGACAATCAATGAACTAATTCCCCTCTCCCCTCTTCCAAAAACAATATCCTATATCAGTTAGCCAACATCAAAGAAGATGCCACCCTTATGGACATGGTTGTCATCCCTGAACAACATAGGCATCTAAAACAATTCATGGAATGAAAAGCTTACGTTGTAGCCAACCTCTCTGAAGAGGCAAATGAAGAGGATTCATCTGTAAATAAAGTAGGTGCACATAACTTTAGATACCCTATAAAAAATCCCCCTTTTTATATTTCTGTAAATATTATGGATAAGATCGCCCATTTTTGCCTCATTGATGGTTGTTCGGGCCCAAGTGTGATGTCAAAGATTATTATGGAAGATCTAGGCTTGTCTTGTACAGATGAAAACGCTAGGAGAATGCTCTCTTATAATAGTCTACAACAAAAGACCATAGGTGAGATTAAATATGTGACCTTAGTTTTGTGCACACACCCTGAAATAAGGACAACCCTTAGTACTCAGGTAATTGATATTCTAGTAAGAAATTACTCAATCATATTGGGAAGATATTGGCAAGCTTTGACGAGTGGATACCTCTCACTCGACGAGACACACTTATCCATTCCTCGGAATGGTAAAAACATTATAATAATTAGAGAGGGGAGGATTTCACCTCACATAGAAAGTGTCCCACTACCTAATGTGAACTATATTGAAGAGGACATAGGGTTGTATTCCATCTTTGTTGAGGAGGATAACATTCCCTTGGAACAAATTGATTTAGATGATGGTATGTGGCACATGCACTTTGATGGTTCATGCTCTAGTGAAGGTAACAGAGTTGGCATAATATTGTACTCTCATGTGGGGAAAATTCATAACTTTTCTTACAGGTTGGAGTTTGTTTGCACAAATAATGTCACTGAATTCAAAGCTTTATTATTAGGCATTGAAAACACCTATAATCTTGGTTGTGGTCACCTTTCAGTTTTTGTAGATTTCGAGCTTGTTGTGAACCTTGTACATAAGATATACTCTCCTAGCAATAAGTTGATGAAACGATACACCCAAACTGTTTGGGGACTTATCTCAAACCTATTGTATTTCAACATCACTCATGTTAAGAGGGATATTAACTCAATGGCTGATCGGTTAGCTGTTTTTCAACCTCTCCTAATTGACAACTTCTGCCATACATACTTGATTGTACTTTTCAATCTCTATATCATCCACATATCCTTGACAATATAGAATCTTGGCAAGTCTTCCCCAGCGATGAGCATCTATGCTTTCATTCAAAATGAACCTTATAAGCCCAAGGAAATTATATCCATAGAAGATAACAAGATTCCTAAGGGCTTGGCTCCTCTAGAGAGTTTGTTTTCATCGAGTGATGTAGGAAATAAAGAGAAATAGAAATAAGAGGAGTCGAAAAGGAAGGTGGGTGAAACCATCTCCTTGAACATTGGGACACTCAAGTCTCCAAAGAATGTTAAAATAGGTGCCCAATGTTCTGATGAAGAGAAAATGAAGTTTGGCAAGTTGCTTGGTGAATTTCAATATTTTTTTGCTTGGTCTTATGAGGATCTTCATTGTTTCGATCCTGCTCTTATATAGTGTGCCATCCCCATCAAGGAAGGAATAAAACCAGTTAGGCAAAGACAAAGACCTATCAACCCTTCACTGGAAGCAACTATTCAAAAGGAGTTCGAAAAAATCTTGAAAGCTGGAATCATATTTTTGGTCAAATATTCTGAATGGGTTTCCAATTTAGTTCCTGTTAGGAAAACAATTGGTCAGATAAGGTTATGTGTTGATTTTTGTGCATTAAATCAATCTAGTATAAAACATCACTTTCCTCTCCCTAACATGGAAATAATTTTGCAGCAAGTCGCAGGGTCACAAATGATGCCCTTACTTGAAGGTTTTTTCTGTCGCAATCAAATCAGGATAAAAGGGGAAAATACATTAAAAAAAACACATTTATTATTCATTGGGATACCTTGACTTGCGAATGTATTCCTTCTGTCTTATCTGATGTGACTAATTATTTTAAAATACCCGTGAAAATAATTTTCGACAATTTGATCGATAAGAATATTATTGTTTGTCTTGACGATCTGATCGTATTCTTTAAAGGGCTATCAATTTTCTCAAATTTTCAAAATTTATAGATGGGTCCTTTCAAGATCGCTTTTGTCCTGGGTACTAAATATTATATCCTAAAATATTTACAGGAGCGATTGTTTTCCTACATCACTAACAATTCTCACTTAAAACATTACGTGGAACCAACTTGAAAAGTTTTAATGCTATTTGGATTTTCTATATATTAGTAGTCTAGTTCTTCTTTTATTTTCACCACTGGTTTCCATTTCTTCTTTTATGGTAGTTTGAATTCTACTTTCCTTTTAATAGCTTCCTGCTGCTTTTACAATTCTGCCATTTTATTTTTTGTTGTTTTGAATTTTGTAGTCCCATTTCTATCATGTTTTATTTCTTTTCATCTTTTTAGTTTGATTTTGGTCAACAATAAAATGTTGGATCAGTTCTGCCACAGTGACACTCCTGCAAAGTATTGTTAGTCAATAACAATCAAGATTACACAATTGTTACGATGTTTCCCTTTGAAAGTAATTTGAATTTGCTATCTACTTTCACTGTTGTCTTATAAAAGAATTGGTTATCTCCCGCTTCTGATTTCCATTTCTTCATCCATTTGAGAATTAAAAGAGCAAGTCCATAAATTTTTCTCCTTGAAGTAAAGAGAAAATCATTGTTGAATGATTATGCATACAGGGATAAACCCCCTCATACTTAACATTTTTCATGAGTTATTCCCGAATTCCCGGTCATTTTCCATTAAATCCACTCACTCCCCCCTGTTGCATAATAATTTTGGTTATATATTCTTGATCCATTGTTCTTGTTCTGCGAAACCATGTGTTAGGAGTTCTTAATATGTTGGAAACAAATTTCCCTCTGGATTCGCCCATTTGTTGACGATAAAAATCGCAACGAGGATTTTGCCCGCAAAGTATTGCTAGCCTATTATTTAAATTAAGCTAATGATATATAATACTAGTAGGTGGGACCCCCTTATAGATTGGAGGACCAGAGATAGTCTTATTACACATTTTATGATGTTGTTTAGACATTGCTTATAGGGTTCTACATGATTGATGATGAAGTATTGGTTTTGTTTGCAACATAATGGAAGATGGATAATGCATTGTATGTGTTGATTCCATTACTCTAAGCTCTAAATTCCATGCCATGATTGGATTATATTCACTGTTATTACATTTCTATCATAGCCATGATTCATTACTTGTCACACCTGCACAAGACACATGTTAGTAACAACAAGAAAAAAGAGCAATGGAAAGGAACTTATAAAAAAATCCAAGAAGGGAAACTATATTATGCTATGCTATACTATGTGCAATTGAAATTTAAAGAAATTGATGTTAGTCCTGACTAGAAATGTTAGTGGCTATACGATTTTTATTTAGTTATATCGGGTGCATTTGATATATGTAATTTTATTGTTTTGGCAATGGTTAATATGGATTGGGTGGCACAATTGGAAAACAATGTGTGCAAGTTTCGATGCATGGATTAATGGTTTGGCTGGCTTTCGTGTATTACATAATTGAATGAGATGGAGGATGGAAGGGATGTGCAGTAAATGCATGTCACTCCTTAATTCTCCCACTGGTCCTTCACCCTAGCATGGTTATTGTTCATTTTGCTCTTGTTGTGGTTAAGATCCGAGATTCAGGTGTGGAAGGAACTGCTCGACCAAGCTCGCATTTTTAAGGCCATTGGTTACAGGTATGGTTCTTTTCACCCATCCATGAATCCGATTTGTGTATTAAATGAACATTGGCTCGATAATGTGTTGTTATGTGTTTTCTTGAGGTTGGAAACTGTGTAAACACGTGGTGTTTTCTCTGGAATGACTATGTGTGTTATTCATTGCAAATGGAAAAATCGATGGTTGAAGTCGTGATTTCATTGGTTGTTCTGTGTGGTGGAAATTGTGATGGCTCTTTGTTGTCTTTATGGTTTTTTTTTTAAGGGTTTCACTCTGTTTAGACCTGTTGGTTGTCTCCTCACAGTTATGGTAACCACACCCAGTTGTATTTGTGTTATGGGTTTGTTGTGTATGTTTTGAACCACCTTTTGGTCACTGCATATCTTTCCACCTGGTCGTGGGATCACTTTGCGTTATTGGTATCTTCACAGTTGGTTATGAGGTGGCTATTATGCCAAGAATCATGCTTTAGAGTTGTTAGTAGTACCTGGGCTCTGCATTTCTATCACCATTATTCAGATATTGGGGAAAAACACGAGGGTTATGCCTCTACGTGTTCTTGGTGTTGGTTACTGACCAGTAAGAAATCTCTGCTCCTTTGCATCATGGTTTACCCTATCCAGTGTCGAACTGTCACCCTATCTTACAAGCTAAGGTTCATAAGTCTTGTGGTTCCACCATGCTTGTCTCGAAACCTCTCACCTATTGTTGATATGGTTGACCTCCAGTCTCCCTGTGTTTGGTGACTGAGCGAACCTGTGATTATTTTGTTCATTAGTTACAGAGACCCATTTTGTTAAATTAAAACAGTCACACCCTGTCAAGTATCTTGTTGACTGTCATAAGTTGGTTGGGTAGTATTGACAGTGGATTTGATTGTTGGCTCGTCTTTGTTTGACCGGGTTGATTGGAGAGTTGTAATTGGAAATGATAATGGACATACAATCGTTGTCTCCTTTTGTTGTGACAATTGATTCGATAACTCAACATTGTTATAAATGGATTGATTGAGATTAATTAGATATGTACAATCACATATATGCCTCTTTGCATTATGCATTGGTCTGTGTGTTCCTACAATGTGGTATAAATTGAAGTGGTGGTTGTTGTGTGTTTAATTTTCCCGATTGAGATTATTGCAATTTGAAGAGTTGATGACTGTGACCTGGCTGTCTACTGTGTATGATGTATAGACATCATGCATCGTTTTGTTTTATTGCACCATTAGAGATGAGCACAGGGTTTTGGTAGTATGGTTTCATTGCAAATTTAATTGTTAAATTTGTCAAAGGAATGGAATCAGGCATGTTTTAAAAGAGTCCGTTCAACTTAGGAAAGATCCGTGTCTATGTTTGATTTGAGAAATTAAATTATGGGAACTGGTTGATGTTTTTTTTATGCTGGAGAGAGTTGCAGAAATATGACTGTGTATTCCTTGGATTTTGTTTTAAATATAAAGGGAAGGAAATGAAAAGAAACATAATTATTTTAAACAAGATGTTTGAAAGGCATAGTAATTCTGAGTATGATTATACACTTTATTAATTGAAATTTTTTAAAAGGAAATTGAATGTGGGATAGTGAACAAGTTTTAACACACAATAATTGTTTAATTGGTCACAGTAATTGTTTAATTGGTGTTGGAATAGTTGTATTGAATAAAGAACTGTTTTTATGGATTACTTAATTGGTTTTTCAAACAATATCCTCTCTTTTCCCCTACCATTATTTCCCTTTTCGCACATTATAATCCCCCTCGCCTTCCCATATTCACTATCCACTCCCTGTTCTTAAAATTAATTATAGTTAAGATAAGTTTTGTATTATGACAGTGAAAGGATCGCAGGGATGAATTACACTGATATATTCTTTTGGTTTATGATACAATTGATTGTTTGATGTTTGTGAGTAGTAATCATGATCTTTTCCCTCTCATTTTAACATTTTTCACTCAATACAACCCCTCGCATATCCCATAACCCTTGTTCACCCCCTGCTCATTGACAACTATTAAACAATTTGTATGGCTTGGATTGCATGAGTCTAATATGTTGTTGAGCCAAATTTTATTTCATATTTAAAAAGAGTTGTCATGTATGGTTGTTAAAGAAACTATTTTCTAATAAATTATGAATACATGAATGATCCTTTTCAGCAGAGTTAGCCATGGCAGGGGTAACCGAGGAAGAGGAAATTTGAACATGGGCCTAAAAGGCCAATATTCTCTATACACTTTGATGCAGACTCGCAAGAGTTAGGCCAGCTATTTCAAGCTGGATTTTTTAACTAGATTGGGCAAGGAGTGAACCAACCTAGGCCTGAAAGGCCTCCCTTCCAAGCCTCACAGGTCACTGGTATCCTAGTGCCTCCTCATGTCTCATTGCAACCTGAAGTCCCTGAAAATGACGGATGGCAAGATATTTTCCACCCGAAAGTCTCCCAACAACGTGGTTGGCCTAACTTGTCTCTACCTGCTCCTCCACCTATTAATCAAATTGTCCAAGCTGCCCCTATCCACTCACCAGTACAGTCTTCCCATGCAAGAAAATTTTTAAAAACCGAGGCCCACCATGCTCTTGAAAAAGGAAAAGCCATTGTTACTCGTTCCTCACCCTCAAATGACTCTGATAAATTCGTGTCGTCCTCCATGCATTTGAGAGATGCTTTCTCTCATGTGATCAGTGAGATTAGGCCTAAAGACTCCACACAGCCTAAGGAAAATTGAGAGAGATCAAAAGGTGACAACAACAATAGGGGAAATATTACCTCCCAGAGTGGAAAATATGGATTTTCTATTTTTATTTATTAATTGTTCAGAACAATTGACTTCTAGAATTTTGGACAACACACTATTTTTTGGATATATGGGTAATATATTTTTGGAAATAATTTCAATTATCATTGATATAAATTGTCAAAATATGAAAGTGATGATCGGAGTCACAAGGAAGGATGTTTTGTTTGATTAACTAGTGTGTTATGATTGTTAAAGTACTAAAGGGAGTCACAAGGGGTCCCACCTACTAGTTATTATTTATTTAAAACCCTTATTATGATTTTATTACTTTTTCCCCTTAACTAAAAAGTTGGTTGAGTTTTAGTTAACTTAACTAAAGACGTAGTTCAACTACTTCAACCAACTCTAACTTGCTTAAAGGAAAAAGGAAAAAGAGGAACAAGAAGAGAATAGAAGGAGAAGCACACTAAGGTTTGCTCTTTGAGTTTTGTTGAGATAATTTAGTTTTCATTCATTACTTAATTCATTAGAAGCCTAATTCTTTTTTATGATAGCAGGGTCCTATTTTAGACAACACAATTCAGGGTTGAATTACATCATTCATACCTTTGTTTTTCAGAGGTGTTTATCTATCTTTGATAGTCTATGTAGACTTGTCTGTTTGTGAATTAGATTTCATGACTAACAAAGGCTATTGTCCAGAGTCGAGTGGGAAACAATATGTGGCAAGCTGATCCAGCTTTTAAATTTCAAATTTTCACTTTATGTTAGAAGTCCTTTTGTATGTTTCATCGGGGATGTCTAAGTTTGACTTTGGTCCAAAACTTCCTTAGAAAATTTTGTAAAGAGAACATTTCTTTTGATGAATTGGAATGGAATAAATGATTGTTTTATGTCTCATCCATTTTTATTATTGACTTTGTGTATTTAGTTATGTCTCTATATTTATTTCAACATCTGTTATGTTTAGAAAATTACATAAATAATGAATTTTTCAGCAAGCTTTTATTTATAAAAAAACCAGCCTAAGCACTTGTAAACAATACTTGTGAATTAGGATACCGATTTTGATGGCTATAAACAAAGGGTGATATTCTCGTCAATCTTCCTTTAGCCAAGTAAGATATAAAAATGCTTGAGTAAGATAATTTCATATCTTTTCCTCAACATGATGGTTTGCACTCGACCAAACATTTCCTATGTAGTGGGAGTGTTGAGCAGGTACATGTCAACACTTGTAAAGGAGCACTAGACAACTGTTAAGAGAGTATTCGGGTATTTTTGTGGAATGAAGGATTATGCTATGTTATACCAAGGAAGACCTGGAGGTGACAGTGGTAAAGTAGATGTACATGGACTTGTCGACACTGACTAGGATGAAGATCTGGATCGACGAAGGTTGACTAGCAGATATGTCTTTAAATTATTTGGTGGAGCAATAATATGGATGAGTAAGCGACAAGTTGTCATAGCCTTGTCAATAATAGAAGTTGAATACATGGTGGCCACTCATGGAAGCAAAGATGTGGTATGGATTCAAAGGTTGTGTTCAGGAGTCGGGTATCAATAGAGAGCTATGAAGGTGAGTTGTGACAATCAAAGTACAATATTTCTGGAAAATAAAACTGCTTATCATTCAAAGACTAAGCATATTGATGAAAAATACCATTTCGTAAGAGGTATGGTGGAAAGTAACAATGTTAAGCCCTAAATAGTGGCTCATTACCCATTAATTGGGGTATATTACATTAGTAATGTTATTTTATTTATGTCGGCTTTAGTATATTAGTTGTAATTATACCTTCTAGTCTCCTATATATACCAAGGAGCCATTTTCATTTGGAATCATCTTGTAATTGAAAATTTATGTGGGCATAAGGGGGTTTCCCCCTAGAAGAGGCTTATTATCTGAATTTCTCTCTTTTTCAAGGCATTGAGTACTTATTCTGAGGTTTTTCTATGCTATATTGATATTTGGTTCCTAACATATGGTATCAGAGATCAATCTCTTGGGGTTTCACTACTACATCTGAGACACCTTTGAATTTTCACTATAATTTTTTTTCTACGAAGATTCAGAAGAATGGATTGGAGGATATTTAACAGACAGATCAAGGTACTTTGGGTTAAAATTTCATCTCTCAAGGCCTTATACTTTCAGAGATACAACCTTTCTAAGTTAGGGTTTTGGAATCATCTTGAATTGAGTCATTGTGGAATTTTCGCTATAAAAATTTTTCTGTAACGTTTCAGACCCTAAAATCTGGATTCTATTCACAGAAATTAGAAAGGTATATGTGGTATCAATTTTTTCTTCTGGGTAATCTTACATTTGTATATACACCCTGTGGAAGATAGGGTATCTGACTATTCCTATTGACTAGTCTCAAGCAGGTGCTCCGGGTAAAACAATAATAACTTCTTCCTAGAGTGTCCAAATTGAGTGAGACTAGTTGCATTAGATAGTGGACAGACCGTAGTAGTTCTGGTATGAGTTTCATAATTTTTTATGAATTATTTTGTGTGGGGCACGCTATACAAATGAGATCTCCTGGAAAGGAAAATAATCAACAAGTTGTGGGGAAGTTACCATAAATTCCACTTGGCACATCCAATTTTGATCATACTTGTGGCATTACAGAGAATAAATATCAGAGACCTACAAAAGAAAATTTCATACTCAGAAGGGCCAAAATTTTGGATATACAATAAAAGGAAGATTTTCTAGCAGAACCACCTCAAAATCAAGGTTTAAAGTGATACTTGGCCAACATGCCACCAAAAAAGGGAAATTCTACACCAAATAAGCCTCCAGACAATCCTACTTGGACTCTGGATGAAGGTGAAGAAATACGTAGGGACATAAATGATTTATAGAAGAAGATAGTAACAAAAGATGAACTACAAGAGATGGAAGCTAAGTTGGAGGCAATAAATACTAAGATGGATGGTTTAAAAGAGGAAATCATGGAAGGATTGAAAAATTTTGTAATAGAGAGGACACCTAAAAGTGAAAATGTATCCCATGGAATTCATGATGAGGACACAAGGAAGGTGAATCAAGAATGGAGAAACTCCAAATTTGGATTGAAGACCAACCACGTTCCTAAGATCAATATGAGGAAGTTTGATGGCAAGGACCCTATCACATGGATACTTCAGATGGAGCAATTCTTTGATCTACATAATGTGCCACATACACAAAAGGTACGAGTTGATTATTTATATTTATAACCCAATCAATTTGTATGGTATCGATGTCTTTGTTCTCGCAAATCACTCATCACTTGGAAAATTTTCACGGAAGAAATGATAGCACACTATGAGGATACAAGGAGCAATACCTTCTTTAGCCAATTGATAAATCTCAAGCAAAAGGGTTTAGTTACAGAGCACATTGAGAACTTCCAAATATTGAATATAAAGGTAACAGATATTCTAGATGAACACTTGATTGATGTATTCATAGGAACTTTAAGGGATAACATTCAACATGAGGTTCTCCTTTGGGAACCCAAATCATTGGAGAATGCATTTAAGGTGGCAAGAAATGTTGAAAGTAAAAATGTGGCTATGGCTACTAGAAGGACCAATCCTAACATCTATAGAGAGAATAATTATCCTTCTTCTAAAACACCTCAACCTACAAGGTTAACACCTCAACAATTGGAGGAAAGAAAAGAAAAAGGTTTATGCTTTAATTGTGACAACAAGTAGAGTAAGGGACATAAGTGTGGTGAGAAGAAATTATTCTACATAGATTCTGAAGAGGAAGAAGAACAAGAACAAGAACAAGAACCATCTCAAGATGAAAACGTAGAAGTAATTTTATCTGAAGAGTTGACTCCCACAATATCGTCTAATGCATTG
Organism: Picea engelmannii; assembly: GCA_009831015.1. NCBI lineage: Eukaryota > Viridiplantae > Streptophyta > Pinopsida > Pinales > Pinaceae > Picea > Picea engelmannii. The sequence continues at coordinate 97,556 of ML798236.1, read as the reverse complement.
GTTGGAATTATCACTCCTCAAACCCTCAAGATTGAAGGATATATGAAAAATAAAAGGTAATAGTCCTAATTGATTCTGGCAGTATTCATAATTTCATTCACTATAAATTAGCCAAAGATCTCAATTGCTTTGTATATCCAACACTAGATTTTCAAGTAATGATTGCAGATGGAGGAACTATCAATTGCCCAGGAAAATGCAATAAGATCAATATTACTATGAGGGAATATGTAATGAATAGTCCAATGATTGCTATACCCATGGGTGGTGTTGATGTTGTACTACGAATCCAATGGTTACAATCATTAGGAACAATGGACTTTAATTTTCAAGAATTTTTTATGAAATTTTCATTGGAAGGAAAATAAATTGAGTTAAGACGTATCACAGGGAAACCCGGTAAGGTGATAAGCTCTAATGGCATGAAAAGATTATTGAAAAATGGGCATCAAGGTGTTATTGCACAACTATGATCACTAGATGTTCAAACATCTAAGCCATCTATTCATATAGATCTCCAAGGGATCATTGATAAGCATTCCAAAGTATTTGAAGATATTCCCAAAGGTCTTCCACCCAGTCGAAATCATGATCATGATATTCACCTAATTCCTGAGAGTGTTCCTCCTAACATCAGGCCATACAGATACCCTTATGCCCAGAAGAGTGAAATTGAGTGCATGGTTGAAGAAATGTTAGAGGCTGGCATTATTAGACCTATCCAAAGTTCTTACTCTGCACTGGTGGTAATGGTATTCAAGAAAGATGGCTCATGGCGTATGTGTCGAGATTATATAGAGATCAACAAGATCACTATTAAAGATAAGTTTCCCATTCCCGTCATTGATGAATTGTTAGATGAACTACATGGAGAAATCTATTTCACAAAGTTGGATCTCTGTTCAGGGTATCGTCATATTAGAATGAAGGAAGAAGATATCCCCAAAACAACATTATGAACTCATGAAGGCCATTATGAATTTTTGGTCATGCCTTTTGGCCTTACAAATGCACCTTCCACATTCCAAAGGTAGATGAATTCCATTTTCAAGCCCTTCCTTCAAAAATTTGTGTTAGTATTTTTTGATGATATACTAATCTATATCAAGTCTTGGGAGGATCATGTGCGACATGTTGACAAGGTGCTACAACTACTAAAGGAGCAACAACTATATGGAAACCCATCCAAATGTTTCTTTGGAGTGAAGGAGGTAGAGTATTTGGGTCATATTGTATCTCATGAAGGTGTCAAGGTAGACCCTAACAAGATTAAGGACATGATGGACTCACCGATTCCCAAAACATTGAAGAATCTTAGAGGATTTTTGGGTTTGACAGGTTACTATTGCAAGTTTGTTCAACACTATGGAAGAATAACAACACCTTTAACAACACTAACTAAGAAGGATGCATTTTCATGGGCTCTAGAGGCAACTAAAGCTTTTGAAAAACTTAAAGAGGTGATGTGCAAAGCTCTTGTCTTGACCACTCCAGAATACACAAAAAACTTTGTTGTGGAATGTGATGCTTCAGGAAATGGAATTGGTGTTGTCCTAATGCAAGAAGGAAGGCCCCTGGCTTTTGAATGTCGACCACTCAAGGTAAAGGACTTACACAAACCCATTTATGAGAAGGAAATAATGGAAATACTACATGCATTGAAGAAATGGCATCCTTACCTAATAGGTAGGCACTTCAAGGTCAAAACATATCACGATAGTCTTAAATACTTCTTGGAACAAAGACTATCTTCAAAAGAACAACAAAAATGTGTAACCAAGATTTTGGGTTATGATTTTGAAATCGTCTATAAAAAAGGGAAACAAAATGTTGTGGTAGATGCACTCTCAAGGAAGGATGAAGATGTTGAGGCCTTTCTCTGTGTTATCTCGATCATCCAACCCGATTGGATAATAGAAGCAAGGGATGAATGGAAGAATGAAGAAAAAGTGTGGACTCTCATTCAAAGGTTACAACAAGATTCCAGTACATCAGATACATTTACATGGAAAAATGATTCACTATGGTACAAAGATCAATTATATTTATGTAAGAACTCCCAACTCAAACAAAAGGTACTATTGGAATTGCACACCTCTCCAGTAGGAGGGCACTCAGGATTTTTAAAAACCTACCATAGGGTCAAGAAGGAATTTTTTTGGGATGGCCTTAAAATTGATGTTCAAAGGTTTGTGGCAGAATGTTTGGTTTGCCAACAAAATAAGGTGGGAACAATTAAGACCCTAGGTCTTTTACAAACATTAGCCATCCCAAGTAAGCGCTGGGAGGAGGTTTCCATGGATTTCATCACAGGGTTACCAAAGTCTGAAGTAAAGAGTGTCATCATGGTGATTTTTGATAGACTGACCAAGTACACACACATTTGTGCACTCTCTCATCCCTTCAAAGCCAATACAATTGCCATCACATTCGTGGAGATAGTTCAAAAGCTACATGGAAGCCCAAAGATTATTGTAAGTGACAGAGATCCCACCTTCACTGGACAATTTTGGAAAAAAAAAAAATCTTGTTTGGGTACTCAATTGGCTCATAGCTCATCCTATCATCCTTAATATGATGGACAAACCAAGATAGTGAACAAATTTCTAGAAGGTTACCTTCGTTGCTTTGTCTCTGATAAACAAACACAATGGTTCAAATGGTTACCCTTGGAAAAATTATGGTATAACACTTCCTTTCATATTGCAACAAAAATGACACCATTTATGGCACTCTATGGATACCACCCTCCTTCCATCACTTCTTCTCTAAAATAAAAATCTAAAGTTCAAGCAGTGGAAGATCACATCGAGCATCAACAAAAATTTCTCCAAATATTAAAGGACAACCTGACCATGGCACAAAATCGCATGAAACAACATGCAAATCAACATTGTAGTGAAATAAGTTTTGAAGTAGGGGATTGGGTGTTTTTGAGACTATAACCATACAAAAAGATGTCCCTCAAGCAATCCAAGAATGACAATAAATTATCACCAAACTATTATGGCCCTTATAATGTATTGCAAAATATTGGTACTATGGCATACAAATTGGAGTTGCCTGCATCTTCAGGAGTACACCCAGTTTTCCATGTTTCATGCTTAAAGAAGGTTATAGGTGACAAGATCCCAATCCAAACTATATTTCCAGAACTTGAAGAGGAAGGAAAAATCATAATTGAGCCTGAAGCCATCACTGACTCAAGAATTCGCCAGCTGAGGAATAGATCCATTTCAGAGTATCTCATTAAATGGAGGAAACTACCGGCTGAAGATTCCAATTGGGAAGATGAGACTTTTATACAGAAGCATCCAGAGTTACTCAAGCATTGCAGGCAACACTTGGCTCAAGGGGAGGGGCATGTTAATCCCTAAATAGTGGTTCATTTCCCCTTAATTGGGGCATATTACATTAGTAATGTTATTTTATTTATGTCGGCTTTAGTCTATTAGTTGTAACTATACCTCCTAGTCTCCTATATATACCAAGGAGACATTTTCATTTGGAATCATCTTGTAATTGAACATTTATGTGGGCATAAGGAGGTTTCCCCCTCGAAGAGGCTTATTATCTGAATTTCTCTCTTTTTCAAGGCGTTGAGTACTTATTCTGAGGTTTTTCTATGCTATATTGATATTTGGTTCCTAACAAACAAGGTGCTACTGGAGAAAGTAGACATGTTGGAAAATATAACAGACTCATTGACCAAGTCTGTGAGTGTTGTGAAGTTCTCTTGGTGTAGAGAGGCAATGGGAATTGTTGCCTTGGGTCTGTGAACAAAAGTTCAGGAATATCTTGTTTCAAAAAAGAAGACAACACATGTCAGGAAATGAAAGACACTTCCACACTAATCCTAGAAGACGAGAAGAAGAATTTAATCAAGAACGTAAATGAAACAAGAAATCACACAATACACCGAGATTTTACCCTAGAACCATTAACTGGGAGAAAACAACATTCCTTTGAGCATTTTTCTCTCTTCTTGTCTTATTCAATCGTAATAAAAGGTTACATGTCTAACCTTGGTCCACACCTAAGACATAATTGACATCATAATCTCTTTTATGCGCAAGAACAACCCTATAGCCAATCCATCTTACATATGCATGGCCATAAACCTACAACTACACATGCATTAACCTGCATAAGTGCATTACATCATTAACTTTTTACAATGTTACAACATGCCTCTTTATAGGCTTTACAACATGCAAAGCCTAAATATTGGTGCCCAAAAATAGTTAAAGATCCATGCATATCATTGGCTACAAATCTTGCAAATCCTGGGATTCTGTTACAATCGACTCTAAGTCGGGTTACCAGTCGAATACTATTCGGTCCTTCATTCAGTCTCTAGTCGGTCATCTCACGCCTGCACTTCGACCTCATTGGTTTACTTTTCGCCTATATCTTCGACTTCAACTTTTCCTAGTCGACTTCCTCGTCCTTCGACTTGTTGCCGATCCACCTCGACCATCGACCGTTAGTCGATCTACCTCGACTCGAATTTAACTGCAAAGAATATAAAAACCCAACACTAACCTCCACACAAACTCCTTGTGGAATGCAATCAAACACCTCAACTACTGCCTTTTAACATAACAATCACAACCCTCCCATGCATCCTTTGATAAGTCATGTCCCCCTTTGACAATGTGTCGACCTCCTCCATACATGTGCACATTTGGGATGTCAGTTTATCCAAATTGCAATATTTCATGACACAAGGATACCATGTCAACATCTTATCCACTACTACTATGACACATGGCTACCATGTAAGAATCTTATCCACTACTATTGTGACACATGGCCTTTTAAGCATCATGTCAAAATTTAATGTCCAATCAGCTTTGCACAATTAACACCACATTAACACTACTCATTCAATAGGTATGATTGACTAGCTAGTTAACATGCCAATCAAACAATTCCATGTGGCACTCCAACCCTCTGGTGGTGATTCACATTTAATTTTTGGAGACAAATTTTAAATTTTCATAACTTTTCCATCTAGACTCAGATTTGGGTGTCATTTTTTAGACTAAGTATTTTTTAGTCCTCTCTTAAATGGGATATGTGTTTTGATTTTATTTTGCTATCTAATGTAGTGAAATTTGATTTTTTTTTATAGACAAGCGTAACTCATCCTCATTTTTTGTACTTTATAGGGGAATAAATTCCTCATATAGACTTGGTTTTGAGTCCCTTGTTTTTTAATTTATGTATTGTTTAGATCTCTATGTAGTGGTATAATTTATTTTAGCTAATTTTTCATTTTATTTTCTCATTTTTCCAAATGGCTATTTTAACCCTTATGAGGTTTGGTTAACAAGAACAAATTAATATTCCTAGAAATCCTACATGGAGGTTCTACTCATAAGTAATGGTTTGTACTGAATCACACTTGGGCTAGATGTTGCACTATTGGACAAGGATAAATGATCAAAATGAATAAATTGTAATGAAAAAGAAAACAAACGTGTTGGCACATTTATCCTTGAAGATATGAAATTCCATATTAGTCCCCTGAAACACCAAAGAAGCATAGTTGAATTCTGATAATTTTTTTGGTAATTTAATTTGTTCTTTGTAGTTGGAAAATCAACTTTTTTCTCTTGATTTGGTATAATTTTGCAAAAGTAAATACTACATCATGAAATTCAAGCTCTTAGGAATTCAAATTAGTGATTATGGAATCATTAAGCCAAGTAAAGGAAATCCTGACTATTATTTCTAAGCTCAAATCTCATTTTCATATTTTTGTCTCTACATTTTATTCCACTAGAGATGCATTAGGTGAAAATTATAAGATGTCTTTGTTGGATTACTAAGAGGGGGGGTGAATTAGTAATAGAGAAATTTAATCTTTTTTAATCCTATAATCCAAGTGTTATATCAATGTATAATTATCATTCAATAACTGCAGAGTGAATAAGTAATGAACAAATAAACAAGCATACACATACACAGTACACCAATGTTTTTTGTGGAAACCCAAAGAGAGAGAAAACCACATAATGTTTTTTCTTATATGTCTTGAAGAATTACATTCATTGGAAGTACCAACTTCCTTTGTTTTCCAGCTGCAACTGGAAGGAGGCTCCAACCCCCTAGTTTCTCAGGCTACAACCTAAAGGAAGCTCCAAATCCCCAATTCTTTGGATACAACCAGAAGGAGGTTACAACTCTCTAAGTTCTCCGACTAATACTAGAAGGTGGCTACAACCACCTATCCTTGCCCCGTCCAAATTCCCCGGCGTAGAGATAGAATGATGAAACCATTGTCACACTATCACTGTGAGATATACCACTGTACAATTGTATAAACCTGTAACATTGACCTGCATCCAACCTATACAACTTGTTGATACTAAGAGGGGGGTGAATCAGTATCAAGTACAATTTAAAAAAAAATCAACTTATACTTCAACCATATTATATATTCAATTATATACAATGAGAAATGAACAATAGTAGAAGAGTTACACCAATACACCACAATACACCATGCACAATATGTGAGAAATAACCAATAGTTATTGTTCAAGGGAAGTAATGACTTCCAAAGGTAGTTACAACTTCCAAATATAAAGGGAGGGATAAACCTCCAAAAGGAAGATACAATACTTCGATATCAAGAGAGGGTTGACCTATGCATCCTTGCCCCTTCCTTCCACCCAAGAATATATGAGAGATAATAAAACTTTACATTAAATCATCACCATCAACCAACCATCACATAGAACCTGATAATGCTTCTTGAGACTTCTTCAACTTCTGCAATTCTTCAATTCTTGGAATACTATGATCCTTTAGATAATATTACTCAATGTATTCTCTAAAATTCCTCCAATTTTCATTCCTTGAATCCTCCCAAAAAATAAGTTATAGAGAGAATGATAGACCTTATTCAATTCTGGTTTATTCAGGAGAGCGAACTTGTACAGAATGCCCCGTGCTCAATATTTAACATCAGATTCTGAAATTATCACACAAGAAACTAAAACCCATACTATTTCCAATGAAATTTGTCTCACTTCATTTGGATTCTCTATTAAGAAGTTATGACTATTTTACCTGGAACACTTGTTTATGACTAGCTTCAGGACTAGTCAAAAACCCTATCTTCCACAGAGTGTATCTCCAAAATTATAGCAAATAAAGAGATGAAATTTTTACCACAAGTACCTAGACATGTCTTATCAATACCATACCAATTTAACCATCTGAATCGTTCTAGAAAAACATTTATAGAGAAAATGGTAAGATGACCTATAAATAACATACCTTAGAACACATCACCAAAAGACTTCATCCTCCCTTGAAATCTGGACTTCTTTACTTCAGATTTCCTCTGAAATTCAACTTGTGTGTGTAAAATGAACGTATAACAATATGTATTTATACCCTTTATGTCACTTCCTTTTAACATTAGGGTTGACCTGACACTTTCTTATTTTGTAATTGTTTTCCTTAATTATCTTCAGGGCCAACCTGTATTTCCTTCTTCAATTCACTTTGTCATCTTCAAAAATTCATTTCTCCTCAACCATGAGGATCCACGTGACATGCCACCTACCACCAGAAACAACATGATGTATAATATCCATCCATGGGTGTTTTGTCTTCATGTGAACTGTCCTTCATTTCCAAATAAATTCATCAATCTTGCGGTCCAAAACCAATGACTAGGGTCGACATCAATGACAACAACCAATCTTCCAACAATATCCCCCTTTGCCATTGATGGAAACACTCATGCTCCCCCTGTCATCATGATCCCAATTTATCTCCCGCTTTGACATCAATGGAAAAGGATAAGGCTTCTCCCCCTGAGTTTAATGGAAAAATGTAACTCTCTTCTTTGGGGCTAATCCCCCTTAACATATATCACTTAATAACACTTCATTTTTATGGTCTCTTTCTTCCTTGGAGATTTTTCATGGATTTAGGATGTATATGTTACATGGTATTCTTGTTGCATTTGCAACCAATCTTCCTGAACGTTCTTCTTTGATTTTGCATATTTGTGAGTCAAACATGAGAATATATCCTTGATCACACATTTTACTAACACTAAGTATATTATGCTTCAAGTCTTCAACCAACAGGACATTCTTTTCTTTTACATTTTTTCTTCCAGGATCTACTACACCTTTTCCAATTATTTTGGCAGATGAGTCATCTCTAAATGCAACATTTCCACCCTTTCTCTTCAAGCTGAAAAATGTGTTTTGATCTCCGGTCATATGAGATGAGCACCCATTGTCTATGGACCATTCATATTCTTCTTTGCATTCTTTAGCGATCAATGCTATTCTACAGTTTTCATTGTGTGGAATTTCTTTCCTTTTCCATGTTGTAGTTGGTATAGGGGAATTTGGCATATGATTATCTTCATTCATCTCTCTGCAATCTCGTGCTTTGTGACCAAGATTATTTCACTTGTAACATACAATATTTTGACCCATTAATGGTTTGAATGGATTATAATTTATGTTGATAGGTCTGCGAACATTTCCATATCTACTAGTTGCACCATTCATGTAGCTTGCATAGTTATTCCTTTCATTGATTCTACAACTGATTGCCTTGTGTCCAAAATTTCCACAAGTATAACAATGTCCAAGAAATAAATTTTGATACCTGGGAGTAAGTGATCTTCTTTGTGGTGTGGTCCATCTCGGTTCACGATCTATTATTCTGTAGTTTCCTTCATAATGATTGCTTTCATACCTGATGGGAGAGGATCTTCTTGATGTATCATTCCTTCTGAATTCTAGTCTTCTATCTTGTTGTTCAACTTGTTCTAGAGTGTTGGTTTCATCATTTTCATCTTCCTTCTCTTGTTTTGTTGTCTTCAAATTGTCATTGTATCCTAGTCATGTCTTGTCATTTGGATATCTTTGACTACTAAGGATCTCATCTAATTTTTCAGTGTTTTTTTCAAACTTCTTCAACTTTTCTATTGTCAATAGTAGCTCCCCTTTTGTGTGATCCAATTATTCTTTCAATTTCTCACAATATTCTAATTTTCCTTCAAGCTATCAATAGTTATTTCAAGCTTGTAATTCTCTTCTTCACAACTTCTCAATTCACCTTTTAGTATTATGTTTGTGTTTCTAAGCTTGCTATTTTCAGTTTCAACATGCTTCAAATTTTCAAGATTCTCATCTTCTTGTTCACTCTCTGCATTGTCTTTGTATCCCTAAAAGGAATCAATGTTGGTTTCTTCATCTAAATCTTCTTTAGAAATGATTTCTTCTTCTTTAGAACTCTTGTGATCATCATCCTGGGTTACTTGGGTTATGAAAAGGACTTCTCCTCCATCATTATCTTCTTCATCACTCTCATCTAAGGAGATGTCATCATCCTTGGAGTGGAAGATCTTTTTATTGTTGAGACTTCTATTCTTATAGTAGCAGTTTTCAACAATATGTCCTATTCTACCACAGTTAAAGCATTTGAGAGGAGACTTAACTTTGTATATTACACTTCCCTTCTGGAAACTTCTTATGAAATTTGATATTTCTTCATCAAGGATCTTCTTTATGGATTTAAAGGCTGCTTCATTGTTTGGCCGGTCACTTTCTGTACCTATTCTCATTTCATATGCTATAAGAGACCCATGTAATTCGTCCATTGTCATTTTGGTCAAGTCCCTAGTTTCTTCAATGGAAGAGACCTTAGCATCATACTTCAAGAGAAGTGATCTCAACACTTTTTGTACAACCAAGGACTCATAGAGATCTTCCTTTTCATCGAATCTAAGAAAATAGGTTGCAATATCTTCCTTTTCATCCATCTTCAAATTTTCAAATTCTGCTTTATGTCGTTGAAGCTTGACCTACTTAACTTTTGGATCACCTTCATAGATACTCTTGAGTTTGTCCCATACTTCTTTAGCAATGATGCAACCCATCACTTTGCTAGCAATGGTTGGTGCCAATGCTCCTAGAATAACATGTCTGGCTTTTGAATTACAACTCATAAGCTTCTTCTCATTTGGATCAGTTGGAGCATTATTTGGGATTACATAGCCATTTACAACTGAGTACCAAATGTCTACTCCCAAAGTTGTTAGGTAAGTTTTCAATCTATCAATCTAGTATGCATAATTTCTTCCATCAAATTTTGAATCCCATTTGAAATGTTCTCATGGTCATCCATCTCTCCTTAGGATTTTCCTTCCAGTGGTTAAACTGTTCTGAAGGAAACCGACTTTGATACCAATTATTGATACTGAGAGGGGGGTGAATCAGTATCAAGTGCAATTTAAAAAAAAAATCAACTTATACTTCAACCAGATTACATATTTAATTATATCCAATGAGAAATGAACAATAGTAGAAGGGTTACACCAATACACCACAATACACCATGCACAATATGTGAGAAATAACCAATAGTTATTGTTCAAGGGAAGTAATGACTTCCAAAGGTAGCTACAGCTTCCAAATATAAAGGGATGGATAAACCTCCAAAAGGAAGATACAATCCTCCAATATCAAGAGAGGGTTTAACTCTCCATCCTTTCCCCTTCCTTCCACCCAAGAATATATGAGAGATAATAAAACTTTACATTAAATCATCACCATCAACCAACCATCACATAGAACTTGATAATGCTTCATGATACTTCTTCAACTTCTACAATTCTCCAATTCTTGGAATACTATGATCCTCTAGATAATATTACTCAATGTATTATCTAAAACTCCTCCAAGTTTCACTCCTTGAATCCTCCCCAAAAACAAGTTATAGAGAGAATGGTCGACCTTATTCAAATCTAGTTTATTCAGGAGAGTGAACTTGTTTAGAATGCCTCGTGCTAAATATTTAACACTAGATTATGAAATTCACACACAAGACACTACAGCCCGTACTATTTCCAATGAAATTTTTCTCACTTCATTTGGATTCTCTATGAATAAGTTATGACATTTTTACCCGGAACACCTGTTTATGACTAGCTTCAGGACTAGTCAAAAACCATATCTTCCACAAAGTGTATCTCCAAAATTATAGCGAATAAAGAGATGAAATTTTTACCATAGGTACCTACAAATGTCTTCTCAATACCATACCAATTTCACCATATGAATCGTTATATATATAAAATTATAGAGAAAATGGTAAGATGACATGTAAATAACATGCCTTAGAACACATCACCAAAAGACTTCATCCTCCCTTGAAATTTGGCCTTCTTTACTTCAGATTTCATCTGAAATTCGACTTGTGTGTGTAAAATGAATGTATAATGATATGTATTTATACCCTTTATGTCACTTCCTTTTAACATTAGGGCCGACCTGACACTTTCTTATTTTGTAATTCTTTTCTTTAATTATCTTCAGGGCCAACCTGTACTTCCTTCTTCAATTCACTTTGTCATCTTCAAAAATTCACTAATCCTCAACCATGAGGATAAAAGTGGCATGCCACCTACCACCGGAAACAACATGATGTATACTATCCATCCATAGGTGTTGTGTCTACATCTGCAATGTCCTTCATGTCCAAATACGTTCATCAATCTTGCAGTCCAAAACCAGGGACTAGGGTTGACATCAATGACAACAACCAATCTTCGAACACAACTTCCCTGCAATCAATCTGTACCTGAACGGAACATGTATAAAAAAAAATGCAACAGGTACGTGACCTGTATTGATGCACCATGTGTATGCACACACCCTATCTGTTATGCATCCCGCGTATTTACGCAACCAAACTATTATGCAGTCTACAAATGCCTTCTAAAAACTAGGGTTTCTTTTCTCTTGAAAACTTCTGATCCTCTGTAACTTCTTTCACATAGATCTGTATCCTGTCACTGTATCCAGAATGTATCTGTACCCTATACTCGCATCCTCTTTACCCAAAATATCTATGTCTCTCTCTATTCATGTGCCATATAAATGTGTGTAATCATAAACAAGTATAATATCCCTCACTTGATATAGACTTCAAACCCTTCCTGATATTCAGCCTCTCAATACATCAACCAATACAAGTTATCAACCATATACCACAAAAACCCTTAGCCATATTCCAAGAAATACAAGTTGTGCCTCAACAAGAAGTATCAATGATAAATATACCAACACTATATTTCTGTAGATCTGACTTATACAAAAGATCCCATGTAGACAATAGTATTTATAGGGAGAATTCTCAAATCTCCATAACCATTTCTCATGCATACATCAAAATCCAACTATTCATAGAAATAAGACATACATTTTGAACCAATGGATAGATCTGATGTATTTGAGCACTGTAGACCTTCATGGGAGCTTGATATCAGAATCTAGAACCTCTGCATATTCATCTCTTCAAGTTTCCATAGATTTACCAACATGTACGCACCATAATACACTTCCAGCCCGCATATGTACACACCCTAATACACTGTCAGCCCGCGTATTGTGCATACCCTAATACACTGTTAGGCTACATACACCTCAAAAACTAGGGTTTTTTAGTATTCGTTGTAATTCTGAAAAAAAATTCATCAACCCTTCGTACTACCTCACAATTTTGCAACTTTAGATGTATCAATGAGTACTTGCAATAAGACTTACACAACAAAAGATATTCAATGTGTTCAAGTGTAATTAAATGATAGATCCTTGCCTCTTATTTATACTTTCATGTAGCATTCCACTTTCCTTATTTTAGGGAGTTCTCCATTAACTTTATTATTTAAATAATTTCTTTTGCAAACACTTTGACTTTTAGGGGCTTCTAGATGACTCATGAGGGTCCTCCAACTTCACATGGCCATAAATCTCTAACCCTGAGGAGTTATGTGACGTTCCACATACCACCTGAAATGGAATGACAAACACTATCCATCTAGGATAGTTTCATTGACAAATTCATTTACCTTCATCTCATTATTTCAAAATTAAGAATGGTTTCTCTAACCATACTTCTAGGATAAATGAATCCACAAAGCGTCTTCCCGTGAGGGATTTCATCATAAGGGGACCACTTTGGAGTTCATCCATTTTTACTTCTTATCAACCATGACAAGACAATAATGAGTCATATTTACATCAAACAAACTTAGGTCCATTACCCAAACCTTGTGCTACCGGAATTTGCTACCAGACTTTCTTCAAGGGTTGACATTAATGAAAACAAACCTTAATAAACAATATCCCCCTTTGGCATTGATGGAAACACTCTAATGCAATACTGAAATCATGTCATGCAATACTGAAGTCATATCACTCATGCTCCCCCTGAAACCATGCCTCCGTCCTCTGCATCTTTGTGACCATTTCTCCCCCTGGAATCATGCCTTTGTCCTTTGCATCTAATAAATCTCTCCCCCTTTGTCATCAATGGAAAAGGTATATTTTCATCTGGGGCTGCTCCCCCTAACTGAATTGTCCTCTTTATGGTGCTTCCTCATGTACATCTAAGACATATAAAAGAAGCATTCAAAATCATTCATTTTGGAGTAGAAATAACTTCAAGTCTCTGACAAAGATACTCAAAGGCTTCTCGTGGAAGTGGTTTTGTAAAGATATATGCCACTTGTTATTTTTATCCCACATACTCAACTTCGATGTTATTTTTTGCAATTTGTTCCCGTAGAAAGTGATACTTGATTGGAATGTGCTTCGTCTTGAAGTGCATCACCGGGTTCTTTGAGATACTGATGGCACTTGTATTATCACAATAGATTGGAATGTGCTCATCATACTCAACATGTATATTTATCAGAGTTTGTTTCATCCAAAGAACCTGTGTACAACATGTTGTTGCTGCAATATACTCTGCCTTGGCTGTAGATAAAGATACTGATGATTGTTTCTTTCTTCGCCATGATACTAAACACTCACCCAGATAGAACGATTCTCCACTGGTGCTTCATCAGTCATCAATACAACTTGCCCAATCTGCATCTGTGTAGGAAATAAGTGATAGATCCTTTCCTTTTGGATACCATAATCCAAACTCTTCTGTTCCTTTGAGATATCTGAAAATCCTCTTCACTGCTAATACATGTAATTCCTTTGGTGCTTCTTGAAATCATTCCACCTGTCCAACTGCTTGTATTACATCTGGTCAGGATGATGTCACATATAGTAGGCTACCAATCATTTACCTATATTTCCTCTAATCTATAGAATTTGAATCAATCTTTGCTCAACTTGCAACTGGTTTGCATGGGAGTGATAACTGGTTTGCAATCTTCCATTCTGAAACCTCTTTATCATTTCTCTAATATACTTGGTTTGAGAAATAAAAATTCCTTGGTTTCTTTGACATATCTGAAGTCCCAGAAAGAAGGATAGTTCTCCAAGTAATGACATGTCAAATTCATGTTGCATATCCTTTGCAAATTTCTGGCTTAACCTGTCATCATCACTACCAAAGATAATATCATCAACATAAACTTCAATTAATAAAATACTATTTTGACTTACCTTGATGTAGAGGTTGTTGTTTTCACTTCCTTTTTTGAACCCTGCTTGTTGTAGATATTTATCCAGTCTAGAGTACCATGCTCTATGATCTTGTTTTAGACCATACAAGGCCTTCTTTGATTTACACACATAATGTGCGTTCTCTGACAATTGAAATCCTTATGGTTGTTCAATGTAGACTTCTTCTTCAAGTTCCCCATTCAGAAAAGTTGATTTTACGTCCATCTGATACACTTTAATATTTTTGGAGCATGCATAAGCTAAAAGAAATCAGATTGCTTCCATTCTAGAAACTGGGGGAAATGTCTCTTCAAAGTCGATTCCTTCAACCTGTGCATATCCTTTACATACCAATATAGCTTTGTTATTTCTAACTTGTCCATCTTCATTCAATTCTTCATCCATGGCCTTATTCCAAAATTCATCCTTGTTGGCCTCTTCAAAACAAATTGGTTCAATCGTAGATGTGAGTGCTAGGTTCCTTTGTTCTGGTGAATGGATTCTTCTTGTCTCAACTCCTACATGTTTGTTTATGATAATATGATCTAAAGGATGATTCTTCTATACTTGTCTTCTAGGTGTCTTTGGAAGCACTTGTTGAACTTTCTCTTCTACTTCTTTCGAATCCTCTTCATCTTCCCCTTATACTTTTTCATATTTTGTTTCTTCTTCATAAAGATGTTCCATTGATTCATTTTCTTCTTCCTTTAATTCTTGTCTACCTGTTTCATCAATTGTTACCTTGATGATTTCCACAAATTTGTTCAATCACAGGTTGTAACACTTGTATGCTTTCCTTGTACTTGAGTAACCTACAAGTACTCCTTTGTCCACACGAGAGTCAAACTTTCCCATTCTGCCATCTTCTCTTTTTATGTAGCATTTTCTTCCAAAAACTCTGAAGTGCTTCACATTTATTGGTATTCCTTTCCATAGCTCGTAGGGAGTTTTGTCAGTGTTGTTTCTGAGCATTACTCTATTTTGAATGTGAATTGTTGTATGCACTGCCTGTGTCCAAAAGATATCTGTCAATTTGGAATCCATTAGCATTGTTCGTGCCATTTCCTGTACTGTCTTGTTCTTTCTTTCAACAACTCCATTCTGTTGAGGTGTCCTAGCAATGAAGAATTTCCTTTTTATTCCATGACTGCTGCAGTAGTCCATAAATTCCTTTGAAGTGAACTCTCCTTCATTACCAGATCTCAAGCATTTGATTTTTGAATACATTTCATTTTCAACCATTTCCTTGTAGATCTTGAAGTTTTCAAAAGCTTATGACTTATTCTTGACAAAGAAAACTGCAGTCATTCTTGTATAATCATCAACTAATAACATAAAGTATTTCTCACCTTTTAAACCCTTTGTTGTAGTTGGTCCAACTAGATCAATATGCACAATTTCCAGTGGTCTTGTCATTGAATATTCCTTTGATTTGAACCCGATCTTTGTTTCCTTTCCTTGTTGACAATGCTTGCATAAAGTGTTGGTTGGTTTCATGATCTGGCGCATTTCTCTGACTGCTTCTCTTTTGCTGAATTCGACAAGGTTATCAAAATGTATGTGACCCATTATTTTGTGCCATAGCCAAATTTCATCTTCCTTTCCTATACAACACTTTTCATTTCCAATTTTACTTAACACATATATGTTGCTTGAAGTTCTCGCAGATGTAGCAATCAATTTTCCTGAACCTTCTTTTCTTATCTCGCACTTTTGTGAATTGAAAGTAACTTTATGACCTTGGTCACACATTTTACTCACACTTAGAAGAATATGTTTCATATCTTCTACTAGTAGAACATTTTCTTCCTTGATATTCTTATTCCCAATTTAGATTGTGCCTTTTCCAATGATTTTAGCTGAATCATCATTTCTGAAGGAGACTGATCCATATCTTTCCTTTCTTAATGTAAGAAACCTGTCTCTATCACTTGTCATGTGTTTTGAACAACCACTGTCAACATACCAACCACGTTTCTTATTCTTATCTTGTAGAGAAAGTGTGCATTCTTCATTGTTGTGTTGATTCTACTTTCTTCTCCTTGTCCTTTTCTAAGGTTCCTGTATGTGATTGTTGTTGTTTTGTTGTGGTTCTCTAGGAGGGATTGTCATTCTGCAATATTTGGCCATGTGTCCAAATTTGTTACACTTGTAGAATTCCACTTTAGTGTTCAATGATTCAAACTTGTTGTAACTTCTTCTCTGTGTTTCACTAGGCCTTCTTGGATAACCCTTTTGTGTATGAATTTCAAAATTGTTTATGTTCCAATTGTTAGCTATGCAATTCACAACTTTATGTACAAAATTACTACATGCAGAACATAAACCAAAAAATATAGTTTGATACCTAGGAGTTGAAGATCATCTAAAATGAGGTGATCTTATGAATCCTTCTTCTTCCTGAGACCTATCTGTTTTTGTCAGTCCTTGATTCTGAAATCTTAATCTTCTCAGTGGAGGAGTGTCCCTGTAATTTTCTCTGTAGACCTTCCTATCCCTTTTGATTTTTTCTGCATAACTTTTTGGATATGTTTCTTGTTCTGTTGTTTTGGAGCTTGATCCCTTTTCTGTCTGATTGTATCCAAGTATAGACTTGTCATGATTAGGCCTTTGAATGCTGATAATGTCATTCAAAAATTTTGAGTTGTTTTGCGTATTTTTCTTTTGAAGATCCTTTCTTAATGTGACAATATCTTCTTCCAAATTTTCAATGATCACGTCTCTTCCTTCTAGTTGTTCTTTGAGTGCTTCTTCAATTCTTTTATCTTCTTCAATTTGAACCTTCAAATTTGTGATGATTTGTTCAAATTCCTGAGTGTATTCTTTCTTGTCTAGTTCTTCTTATAGCTTCTTGTTTTTCCTCTTTTCTCTTCTGATAACTTCTATGGCACTAAAACATTCCTCTCGGTAGTCAACTTATGCCTCTTCAGTTTCTTCTTCTAATTCTTCATATTCTTATTCAGAGACTTATTTATTAGAATCTTCTACTGCCATGAATGGAACTCTTTCTTTCTCACTGTCACTGACTTCATCTTCATCTGATGATGAGATGTTTTCTTTGGTGCATAAGCTTTTCTTGAAAACTTTCTCTGTGGTTCTTTTTCCTTTATATGTTTGTTTTCCTTCATCATTTCTCTTTTTCTTATGAGGACATTTGTTAGAAAAATGAACAATACCATCACAATTAAAACAAATTAAAGGAATCTTACCTCTATACCTGTCGTTGATTCCCTTGTTCAGTATTTTGACAAAGTTGGCCACTTATTCATCATCTTTTGAGACGTCACTATTGTTGCTATGTTCTTTTTACTATTTCTTTTCCCTTTGCTTTGATCTTTTAGATGCTTTGAAGGATGCTTCTTTTACATCTGGATTTTCTTGTTCAGTTCTCATTTCATATGTTGTCAAGATTCCATGTAGTTCGTCCATGCTTATTGAGTTTAGATCTTCCCTTTCTTCTAGTGCTGATAGATTAGGGTCAAATCTCATAGGAAGAGATCGTGGTACTTTTTGAACAATTACAGATTCGTTGATTCCTTCTCCCAATCCCATGATTGAATTTACTGTTTCATCGACTCGTAACAAGTAAGCTACAATATTCTCATCTTCCTTCGTCTTTAGTTGTTTGAACTGACCTTTGTAAGTTTGAAGCTTTGTTTCTTTGACTTTTGAATCTCCTTCATAAATATTTCTAAGTTTGTCCCAAATCTCTTTAGTGGATTTACAATGTGAAACTTTGGTGAACACCGTTTCACCAAGACTATTCAAAAGTGCATTTGTGGCTTTGGAATTATTCTAACCAAGTTTCACTGCATTTTCATTTGTTGGTGGAACTGCTGGTACTGTGTATGCATCTACAATTGATTGCCAAATTTCAAATCCATGTTATTNTATATATATATATATATATATATATATATATATATATATATATATATATATATATCTTCATCCTTATGCTCCAAAATGCATACTTTTGTCCATCAAACTATGGTATTCCATTTTTATACAAGTTGTTTATCTCCGTGATCTATCTTTCAGTGGTTAAACTGATTTATGAAGAAACCTGCTCTGATACGAATTGTTGGATTACTAAGAGGGGGGGTGAATCAGTAATAAAGAAATTTAATCATTTTTAATCATATAATCCAAGGTTTATATCAATGTATCATTATCATCCAATAAATGTAGAGTAAATAAGCAATGAACAAATGAACAATCATACACATACATAGTACACCAGTGTTTTATGTGGAAACCCAAAGGAGGAGAAAACCACTGAATGTTTTTTCTTATATGTCTTGAATAATTACATTCACTGGAAGCACCAACTTCCTTTGTTTTCCAGCTGCAACTGGAAGGAGGCTCCAACCCCCTAGTTTCTTAGGCTACAACATAAAGGAAGCTCCAACTCCCGAATTCTCTGGATACAACCAGAAGGTGTCTACAACCACCTATCCTTGCCCCATCCAACCACCCTAACGTAGAGGTAGAATGATGAAACCATTGTCACACTATCACTGTGAGATATACCATTGTACAATTGTATCAACTTGTACCACTGACCTACATCCAACCTGTACAACTTCCCTGTAACCAATATTTACCTGAATTTAACATGTATCAACAAAAATACAACAAGTACACGATCTGTAGTGCTACATCATGCGTATGTATGTGCCCTATCTGTTATGCAACCCGCATATGTACGCGACCAAACTGTTATGTAGCATGCATATGCCTTCTGAAAACTAGGGTTTCCTTTCTCTTGAAAACTCCTGATCCTTTGTGACTTCTTTCACATAGATCTGTATCATGTCATTGTATCCAGACTGTATCTGGACCTTATGCTCGCATCCGCTTTACCCAAAATCTCTATATCTCTCTCTAGTCGTGTGCCATATAAATGTGTGTAATCATAAACAAGTATAATATCTCTCACATGATCTAGACTTATACCAGCACAAGTACAAGTTGTGCATCAACAAGAAGTATCAATGATAAATATACCAGCACTATATTTCTGTAGATCTGACTTATACAAGAGATCCCATGCAACCACTAGTCTTTCTAGGGAGAATTCTCAAATCTCCATAACCATTTCTCTTGCATACATCAAAATCCAACTATTCATAGAAATAAGACATACATTTTGAACCAATGGATAGATCTGATGTATTTGAGCACTGTAGACCTTCCTGGGAGCTTGATCTCAGAATATAGAACCTCTGCATATTCATCTCTTCAAGTTTCCATGGATTTACCAACATATAAGCACCATAATAAACTGCCAGCCCACGTACGTACACACCCTAATACACTGTCAGCCCGCGTATTGTGTGTACCCTAATACACTGTCAGGCTGCATACGCCTTAGAAACTAGGGTTTTTTAGTATTCGTTGTAATTCTGAAAATTTTGTCATCAACCCTTCGTACTACCTCAGACTTTCACAACTTCAGATGTATCAATGAGTACTTGCAATAAGACTTACACAACAAAAGATATTCAATGTGTTCAAGTGTAATTAAATGATAGATCCTTGCCTCTTATTTATACTTTCATGTAGCATTCCACTTTCCTTATTTTAGGGAGTTCTCCATTAAATTTATTATTTAAATAATTTCTTTTGCAAACACTTTGACTTTTAGGGGCTTCTAGATGACTCATGAGGGTCCTCCAACTTCACATGGCCATAACTCTCTAACCCTGAGGAGTTATGTGATGTTCCACATACCACCGGAAATGGAATGACAAACACTATCCATCTAGGATAGTTTCACTGACAAATTCATTTACCTTCATCTCATTATTTCAAAATTAATAATGGTTTCTCTAACCATATTTCTAGGATAAATCAATCTGCAAAGCGTCTTCCCGTGAGGGATTTCACCATAAGGGGACCACTTTGGAGTTCATCCATTTGTAATTCTTATCAACCATGACAAGACAATAATGAGTCATCTTTACATAAAACAAAATTGGGTCCATTACCCAAACCTTGTGCTACCAGAATTTGATATCGGACTTTCTTCAAGGGTTGACATCAATGACAACCAACCTTAATCAACTGTCTTCAGTTAAGTTTTTTTGTGGAAAATTAAAACTTGATAAAAAATGGGTATTTCATATTGATGTGATTTATATAGGTTATAAATATAAAGCCTTGTTTTCTTGTAACAACAAAGGCACCAAACACTCCAAGAATAAGTTCAAAGACCACCCCCTCCTCCCACCAATGCACACAAGGCTTCCAAGTCTCTTTTAGTAACTTCTCCTCCTCCAAAGTCAAAAAAGGGAGCCTATTCAAATGAGATGAAGCAACCAAGGAATTCTTCTTTTTGTGACAAAGATAGGCATTTTGATGCACATTATTTGAAAAATATGGAAGCGTTGGAAACAACCATGAAGAAGTATAATATTCAATTAGATTCTTCCTCTTTGACTTGTTCTAAACCTCATGCTCTTCTACAATGACATACCAACCTAACAATGAGTGTATTTTAGACTCAGGGGCCTACCATCACATGATGTCTAAATCCTTGATGATTGTACAACCTGACATATTTCTGTTGGTGATATTTCTCCTTTAGATTTTGTAGGAGTAGGCTAGATATATATTCTTAATGGGAAAATTAATAATGTCTTCTATGTTCTTTTTGAATGGATTTGCTTTTAATTTTTCAAATTAATCACTCAGGTGATGGAAAAACCATTGATCTTTTACCTCATAATGTTTTAATTAGATATCAAAAGGATCCTATTCATGTGATATATTTTAACCCTCATCACCTACCACCATATTCATTTTCATGTTGAATACTTGATAAAAGATTGGCAAGATTACTATGTTCATCAACTCTCTCTACTTTCATCAACTTTATCTCTACTTTCATCAACTCTCAAAGCACCAAATGGTGCATGGCCTCCTACTTTTCTTGTGCAATAACGGTGTTTTTCATCATTGTGTCATGAGTAAGCATTGCATAGATCCATTTCCATCTAGTCAATCATGGTGAGCACAAGTACAACTTGAATTGGTTCATAGTGACATAAGTTGACCACTCCACACTCCATCGTTTTTAGGTACATGGTGCATTCTCACTTTCATTGATGATCACACTTGGGGCACATGGGTTTACTTAATTAAAATAAAACATGGATTTTTTTTTATCTTTTTGTTGCTTTCAAAGAATTGATTGAAAATCAATCAACACATTTGATTAAGAGAATTTTCACTGATAATGGTAGAGAATACATTAATAAACACTTCATTGAATTTTTGTCAAAACATGGTGTTGGTACTAGAAGTTACCCTCAGACTGCTAGAGGATAAGCCCAATACCCATTTAGATATGAATGATAAATATGTTTTATTCTTATATGGATCGACAAGAATGTACGAGAAAGGGAGAGGGAAATAGTCTCACTGCAGATCAGTGAAATCTATATCATTGGGCATGGAGTCAACACAACAAGTTCCTCCGAAAACAAACTATACTCTCGCAAATAAGGAAATTGTGTCCAATGCTCAATAATCCAGGGTTTGAAGAGAGAATAAAAGATATGAATAAAACATATATGAATGTGTAAATCTCACATCAGGATTAATTTACACACATGTTGGATTACTGAGAGGGGGGCAGAATCAATAATAGAGAGATTTAATTCTTTTTAACCAAATAATCAAAGTGTTATGTCAATGTAGAATTATCATCCAATAATGAGCAATGAACAAATGAACAATCATGCACATACACAGTATACCGGTGTTTTACATAGAAACCAAAAGCACGAGAAAACCACATAATTCCTTTTTCTTATATGTCTGGAAGAATTACATTCATTGGAAGCACCAACTTCCTTTGTTTTCCAACTGTAACTAGAAGGATTCTCCAACCCCCTAGTTTCTCAGGCTACAACCTGAGGGAAGCTCCAACTCCCCAATTCTATGGATACAACCAGAAGGATGCTAAAACCCCCTATGTTCTTCAGATACAACCGGAAGGTGTCTATAACCACCTGTCCTTGCCCCGTCCGACCACCCTGAAGTATAAGTAGAATGATGGAACCATTGTTACACTATCACTGTGAGATATACCACTGTACAATTGTTTCAACCTGTACCACTGAGTTGTCTCCAAACTGTACAACTTCTTTGTAGTCAATATGTACTTGAATTGAACATGTATCAACAAAAATACAATAGGTACGCGACCTATAGTGTTGTAGCCCACGTATGTACGCGCCCTATTTGTTATGAAGCCTGAGTATGTATGCGACCAAATTGTTATGCAACCTGCGTATGCCTTCTAAAAACTAGGGTTTCCTTTCTCTTGAAAAATTCCGACCCTTTGTAACTTCTTTCACATAGATTTGTAACATGTCACTGTATCTAGACTGTAATTGTACCCTATGCATGCATCCTCATACATAACCTTTACCCAAAGAAAATATGTCTCTCTCTAGTCATGTGCCATATAGGTGTGTGTAATCATGAACAAGTATAAAAACCCTCACATGATCTTAGTCATCAAACCCTTTCTGATATTCAGCCTCTCAATACATCAACCACTTCAAAAATACAAGCTCTCAACCATGTACCACAAAAACCCTTATCCATATGCCAAGAAATACAAGATCTGCCAAAACAAGAAGTATCAATGATAAATATACCAACACTATATTTATGTAGATCTTACTTATGCAGAACATCCCATGTAGCCACTAGTATCTTTAGGGAGAATCCTCAAATATCCATTGTCATTCCTCATGCATACATAAAAATCAAACTATTCATAGAAATAAGACATACCTTTTGAATCAATGGATAGATCTTGATGTATCTGAGCACTGTAGACCTTCCAGGGATCTTGATCTTAGAATTTAGAACACCTGCATCTTCATCTTCTCAAGTTTGATGGATTTATAAACATGTACACACCCTATACACAGTCAGCTCGCGTACGCCTCAGTATGTATGCACCCTATGCATAGAAAGCCCACGTATGCCTCAAAAAATAGGTTATTTCAGTATTCGTTGTAATTCTGAGAATTTTATCGTCAACTCTTCGTGCTACCTCAGACGTTCGCCACTTCAGATGTATCAACAAGTATTTACAATAAGCCTTACACAAAAAATAGATATACAATATGTTCAAGTGTATCTTTAATGAGTGAGCTTTGCCTCTTATTTAAATCTTCATTTAGCATTACACTTTCCTTATTTTAGGGAGTTCTCCATTTAAAATAATTTATTTTTCAAACACTTTGACTCTTGGGGGATTCTATATGACTCGTGAGGGTTCTCCAACTTCATATGGCCATAACTCTCTAATAGTGAGGAGTTATGTGACGTTCCACATACCACTGGAAATGGCATGACAAGAACTATCCATATAGGATAATTTCACTAACAAATTTACTGACCTTCATCTCATTATTCCACAATTAAGCATGGGTTCTCTAACCATACTTCTAGGATAACTCAATCCTCAAAGCGTCTTCACGTGAGGGATTTCTCCATAAGGGGACCACTTTGGAGTTCATCCATTTGTACTTATTATCAACCATGACAAGACAATAATGAGTCATATTTACATCAAACAAACTTGGGTCCATTACCCAAACCTTTGTGGTTTCGATCTTTCTTCAAGGGTTGACATCAATGATAACCAACCTTAATCAACAACACATTAGAATATTTAATAACTGGAAATTAGTCCCAACAGTAAATTAAGGTGATTAAATATAGCAAATGTAGGACATGAGTTTGCAACAAATCTTTTACTGCTAATGAATCTGAAATACAAGAGTTCCTAATACATCATGTGTAAGAACTCATTACATTTAATCAAGAGAGGAAATAGATGATCACATATGAAAAAAAATTGATTCTTGAGACATAGTTGAAACTCAGAGCAAGCTATATCGCCCATATTCAGAAACTAAAAATTACAAGGGTCTCTTAACCCCAAGGATGAGCCCCTAAGCTCTCTTGAGATCCTCTCGGGTCTAGAATGATCACCCCCTCTCTGGATATTTTTTGTTTCCTCATATATATTTTCATTACAACTTAGAGGTCGACCAGGTTCGACAATATTCTAACACATAAAATTGTTAATCCTCATCAATGAGATGGAAACAAACAACATCTTCATTAACATCCATAGCCTTGAATATAGGGGTGAATTCAAAAACTCAAACAAAATCCTGATAGGACTCATAGAAAGAGGTTTCTAATAGACAAAAAAACCCATTCGATATTTTCCAGAGAAGGCCCACAGATATGCTAACCAACAACCTCACTGCACTCCAAGTTCTGTATTAAGTTCCAGATGAAGGTCTAGATTCGCCTGATATATAAATTCGAGCTGCTAGATGAAGGACTAGATTACACCTATGAACTAGCACTTAGCCTTAGACATCTCCTCGGGGGCCTTGTATACTTTAACTTGACACCTGACAATAACCATGAGCTATATTTTTGGAAAAATCTTCCTTTGGTGCATTTCAATCACTTGGTAGTTAGCTGGAATTTGATCTCTATCCATTCATCAACATTTGGACAGAGTGCTGACATTTATGGTGCTTTGTTTACATGCAACGAGAATATCTTGTGGGATCTCCTGTTTCGTGGAACTTTATGTGTTGCGTTGCTTGGGTGTTGTCAATTACTTGGTTGATATGCTGGTCGAAGTTGTGACTTGGCATTTATTGGTATATCTCGAGATTTGACACTTGGCACTTATGATTATAGCCTATCTCTCGATATTGGGTGTCCTCCAACATAGAATTTTGGCTTCAAAGGCCAACATTTACATAAATGAGCACATATATTGTTTCATAAAGAACATTAAAACCTACATACATAGGCCGAGAGCTAGCCAAATCTAAAAATTTTAACAAACAATTTTATACAAAAAAATTGTAAATTCAAAGACCAAACCACTATGAAATAACATGGGCTTCTTGACTTTAGCCAAATATGACAAATGGAAATTTGAGCACTAACATTGGCTCCACAGGGGATGGCATGCTCCCTGTGAGTTTCCAAGAATGCAGACCAGATGCCTCATCCATTTGATTCCTTTGTCCATAAAACTTACAAGTTGTAACTTGCTCATCCAAATTACAAAAACAACTTCCAGGAAACTAAAAAAAAACCATATGCTGCAAACTGTGGCTTGTTCAAGCTTGAAGTACACTTTCTTATTGTTGAAAACTGACATACTAAAAAAATTGAAACACACTCTACAAACTGTGTTTTGAAAATGGAAACCAAAATCTTGGATGGCAAGCTTTATTTATGTACATTCCTAGTCTAATCTATCTAGCTCGACTCTTTGATCAAGTAATATCAAACTGCTAGTGTAACCATGCCAACAATTGTCTCATACACTGGATTTCTTTGATGCCATTGATCGGAAAAAAATGAAATTATATACAATGGCGAATTATCATAAAAACAAAACCCATACTCACAATCGAACAATAATGCATACCTCGAACTGATAAAATCCTCCAAATGAGCAGCTATTGTATCATAGAAAACATGAGAGAATACTTCAATAAAGACCTCCTTTTTCTGCTTCAGCTGAAAATTAGATTGCCTCTGAAAATCCTCTGCTTTACTATTGTTGTCGGTCTCATTGTTCTGCAAAAATGAAGATTGTTGCAAGTTGATTTTTTTGTCTTCGAATAGGGTTTCCATTAGCATAAGTACATCATTGTACAGACCATTTAAACCCCTTTAAGAATTGTGAAGAATATTGTCTTCTACAACAACTTATTTTTTACAAGCATCTTGATTTGTATAATTTGCAGATTTTGTGTATAAGAGATCAAATTCTACATAACACTCTTCATAAAGGAAATCAACATAATACTTTTTTTTACAATAACAGTTGAATGCAAAATGAAAATACCTTAATGAAGCAACACTAGCAGCAGGAAGAGATCTACACCACTCATGAGCCTTCCCTTCCAGGGAGTACCTGAACATCTTCATCAAGACATCATCATGAATAATAACTAGCATATGCATGCACTCATGAAAATTCAATAGGTGCTCTGCAGGATGGTCATACTCATTTCCCCTAAACCTCATAAGACAATGTTCCCATGCTTCTCTATATGGTATAGGATTTGGAAAGCTAGGCACATTCGAAAAGTCAAAAATTACATACCTTTGTGCCAAAATGGCTTCCATTGTTGTGGATTCTGAACAAGTGGAGCCACCTCTAGATTCTTCAAACACAGAGTCACCAGGTGAAGTTTGAGAAATCCAAATGTGTCCAATTCCATTTCATGATTTTAGAGATAGAACTATACTTTTTCATTCTCCCAGGGAAGATTTTCTTCATCTTCATCCCCAGAAACAATGCCAAAAATTTTAGTACTAGAAGTTACCCTCAGACTGCTAGAGGATAAGCCCAGCACCCATTTAGATATGAATGATAAATCTATTTTATGCTTATATGGATCAACAAGAATGTATGAGAAAGGGAGAGGGGAAAAGTCTCACTGCAAATAAATGAATTCTATATCATTGGGCATGGAGTCAACACAATAAGTTCCTCCAAAAGAAAACTATACTCTTGCAAATAAGGAAATTGTGTCCAATGCTCAATAATCCATGGTTTGAAGAGATAATAGAAGATATGAATAAAACATATATGAAGGTTTAAATCTCACATCAGGCTTAATTCACACACACACAATAAAATATTTAATAACTGGAAATCAGTCCCAACACTAAATTAAGGTGATTAAATATAATAAATGTAGGACAGGCATTTGCAGCAAATATTTTACTGCTCATGAATCTGAAATACAAGAGATCTTAATACATAAGGTGTAAGAACTCATTACATTTAATCAAGAGATAAAATAGATGATCACATAGGAAAAACAATTGATTCTTGAGACACAGTTGAAACTCAGGTCAAGCTGTATCACCTATATTCAGAAACTAAAATATACAAGGATCTCTTAACCCCAAGGATGATCCCCTCAACTCTCTTGAGCTCCTCTCGGGTCTATAATGATCACCCCCTCTCTGGATATTTTTTTTTGCCTCATAGAGTTTCATTACATCTCAGAGGTCAACTAGGGTCGACACTCTTCTAAAACATAAAATTGTTAACACTCATCAATGAGACGACAACAAACAACATCTTCATTAACATCCATAGCCTCGAATATAGGGGCTAATTCAACAACTCAAACAAAATTCTGATAAGACTCATATAAAGAGGGTTCTAATAGACAAAAAAACTCGTTCGATATTTTCTAGAGAAGGCCCACAAATATTATAACCAACAATCTCACTGCGCTCTGAGTTCCGTATTAAGTGCCAGATGAAGGTCCAGATTCTCCCGATATATAAATTTGAGATGTCGAATGAAGGATCATATTACAACTACGAACTGGAACTTGGCCTTAGACATCTCCTTAGGGCCCTTGGATACTTCATATTGACACCTAACGATAACCATGAGTTATATTTTTGACAAATTCTTCCTTTGGTGCATTTCAATCACTTGGTAGTTAGCTGGACTTTGATCTCTATCCGTTCATAAACATTTGTACAGAGCAATGGAATCTATGGTGCTTCATTTACATGCAACGGGGATATCTTCTGGGCTCTCCTGTTTCATGGAACTTTATGTGTTGCGCTTCCTGGGTGTTGTCGATTACTTGGTTGATATGATGGTCAGAGTTGTGACTTGGCATTTGTTGGTATATCTCGAGCTTTGACACTTGGCACTTATGATTATAGTCTAGCTCTCGATCTTGGGTGTCCTCCAACATATAATTTTGTCTTCAAAGGCCAACATTTACATAAACAAGAACATATATTGTTTTATAAATAACATTAAAACCTACATGCATAGGCCTAGAGCTAACCAAATCTAAAAATTTTAACAAACAATTTTATATAAAAAATTGTAAATTCAAACACCAAACCACTACGAAATAACATGGGTTGTTCGACTTTAGCCAAATATGACAAATGAAAATTTGAGCGCTAACACATGGAATTCAAATATAACACACCATGCCAAACAGTCCACATAATAATGGTGTAGCTAAATTTAAAAATATAACACCTAAATAAATGGATAACTATATGGTTCAATTAAAGAATTTTCCTCCATAGTTTTGGGCTAAAGAAATTGGTTGTGCTACTTATATATTTAATCATATGACTACTTATGAGATTATGAATTGACCCATATTATTCACCAAGTATAACCATTTACCTATCCAGAAAAAATGTGCCCTCTACATGACAAAATGGATGTAACAACCTGAAAATATACATATGAATAATTACCACACATCTCAAAATTGCATTCTTGATCCAATATTAATTTACAACGTTCAATATTCACCAAATAAACATATATTTATCATTTACAACATCACAACAAACATTAGTCATCAGTATATAACCATAAATATCGATTTAATCATCTATTTTAGGATTTCCACTTGGGGAAATTGTTATGAACCCAAAACTAAATATATCATAAGAAACTTGAGTACACACCATGTACAACAAATGTGAGCATACAACACAACTACAAAATATATAATAGAGATGACTTATACAATAAATACTTAAAAAATATGATAACCTCCTCCAAATACCCCAATACATTCATACATCCAAATCACATGTCCCCTCAATAATGACTACATAATTTATGTATATACCTATTTACACATTGCACATGTGGCCCCTTTATTAGGTTGGCCACTATTACATATACATTTACCCCATTACATATACATTTCACCCCATATAT
Source organism: Picea engelmannii (assembly GCA_009831015.1). Lineage (NCBI taxonomy): Eukaryota > Viridiplantae > Streptophyta > Pinopsida > Pinales > Pinaceae > Picea > Picea engelmannii. The sequence goes on along the minus strand of ML798236.1, from coordinate 68,285 downwards.
GTTCCTCTTGGGGTCATATCATATACATTTAACCTCATATATTCCCCCCTTACAATCATACCATAATACCCTCCTTCAAGAATCTGTATCCTCAAACCAAATGTTATGAACCAAATAGCTCCATGGGAGTATTTTTTTTCCTAGTCATAAGCACTAGCTCGTGTAGGTTCCACCCCCGTGCCAGACCATGAAACAACAAGGGTGAATTTACTGGCTATGTTTATGGTTTTCCTCACTTATCCCAACTTCTAAATATTACAACTAGGGACTTTACCTCTCAACCCACTATTTCTATTGCAGTCCCACTTTCTAGACTCTCTTTCCCCCTTAACCCTACACAATGCAAGGAAATGGGATTCCCTTCACTGCTTAATAGTCCCTCAATCTATCCCACTCCCCCCCCGTTCTCCCTCAAAATCTCCTATGTCGGCAACTAGGGAAATACTCCATTGTAAATCAATTCCTCTTAACCCTAGAAATAAATCATGAACATAGTAATGGATTCCACATAATCTCATGGATACAATTTTATGGAAACTATACTATGGAAGAAGCCTTCTCTCTTCCACTAACATATGAATTTTCAAAATAATTTGAACCGTGTCATTCCACCCCATCGCCCCGCTCCCGCACCCCCTCAAAAGAAATGGAACAAATCATTTCCCAAGGTTGCATGCCTTCTAGACTTGCATGAGAACCATGTGCCCTAAATCCCATAAGATTTGAAATAATAACACTTAAGACACATAAAACAATGAATTGATGCTTGAGATAAGGACAATTGGAATTAATAATAAAATATTATTAATTCATGACTCCCTACTTTCTCTCTTGATTCATTGCCCCCATGATGCTCTTAAAAAGTTATCACCCCTCAAGTGCACCTATTTATTAGTTTATTAATTTAAATAGAATGATATGGAATTATTATCACATACTAATCATACACTTACACAAATATGCTTGTAAGGGGTATTACATCCATTTTATAAAGCATTGTTTTACATAGTCATTTCAATGCACCTTTATAACTATGTGAACATGGATTTAACCAACATCATAAGCACTTTAACACTAATTTTTTTTTATTGGTGCAACCATTGTGTCAGCCTCTTTTATGTCATGAAGGCGTGCATATTGAATTTGATCAGATGTATCAACAAGTACATTGATTACTTCACTAGTGAATGGTAGCTATGGTTTTGTATACTTTTCCCTTAATTCTCTTATTTATAAAAATGGGGGTCTCATAGCTATTAGCCTTTCTTCTAGTTCATACGATTTCTTTACTATGCATATACTTTTATTTTGTTCGATCTATTCGAGAACTAGAAATTTTATAATCTTGTCATGTTGAGATGCATTTTTTAATATTTTGCATATGTACTTATTCTCTATAAAATCATTTGCGTGTTCTCTCAAATTTTTTTATTGTTTTATTATCGAGTGCATCTTATGTGTATGATTATTTTGTATCATTTATTTTCAAAAAAAAAAGTTTGAATGCATATGAAACAATCATAAACAACTATATCTTGCATTTTTTTTTATATCTTGTTGTTCAACCACTCTTTCAAATATGTATTATTGTGTATGCAATATTGGTTATATACACTTGTTTTTTTTATTGCTCGAAGAATTCAATATTTTCATAATCATGTTTTCTCTTTTTTTATTAAGTTTCTACTTTCACCTTCTCTTACAATTAAGTCTTTATTAACAATTTCAATATCAATTATCATCTTATTTTGTTTTCCAAGACACCCATTGTTGATAAGAATTTTGGGTTGATGTAGTGATAAACATGGTTTCTTATCTGTATTAGCTAGTTGTGTATCAAGTTTCTTTTTCCTTTCTTGTATGTCCATGTTTTCAGAATCATGTTTTCTCTTTTTATCTGGTGTGTTGTAAGCTTGTCTTATACTTAGGTCTTTGTTAATTGAGTCAATGTTAAGTATAATGTTTTCTTTTTATATAGGAAACTTATGTTTCACAAGACTATTGGGTTGATGTAATGGTGAATATGGTTTCATGTTTATATTAGTTAGCTTAGTGTCATGTTGCATATCATTTTGTTGCATTATTAAATTGTTTAATAAGAGTTTTGACCTTGTGTAGAGACGAATTTTTTTCATTTATATTTATTACATTGGAAAATAATTTTGTAATTGTGTTAGTATTCATTCCTATTTGTTCCACTGGTGCAAAATGTAAATGATTTATGTTTGTTTGATATTGGATAATTTAAAATACCTTTAGGTCTTTGTTTAATGAGAAAAAATTACATTTAATGATTGTTGTATTAGTAGAACACATGTATATATCTATATTGAAGATGCAACATAACCAATCATCGACAAAAAGGCATCTATCTATATTTCTTTTTTCATATGAAAATGCCAATTGTATAATATAACCTTGCCAATTTACTATTTTGGAGACTCTTTTGATTGCATAATTGTTCATGTATTTTTCAATGGATCTCATTGGAAACACATCTTTATGAATCATTGCATTGTAAAAACTCTATGTAAATATGCATCATAGGTAAGATACATGATATTAATTTTGTTTCAAATGGAATTTTGTTTCAAAAGAACTTTCACTGTAAAGACTCTTGAATCCAAAGACTTGGTTAAATCCACTTTCTATCATTTTCTCTTGTACTTGTGTCCACTTGATCTGTAAATTTCCGAGGTTGTTCAACCGGAATAATTCACCACAACATATATGATAAATAAAACTGAAATCTATACTATGAAGGTTAAACTCCTTTAGATTTTAAAATATTTAGTTATTGATTTTCTGCTTATGCATGAAATAGATAAAATGTGGAAAATAGATAATAGTAAAAAACAATCACACACCACCCACAAAATAACACAACGATTTTCTCTATCAAACCCTTATAGGAGAAAATCTAGCTAGAAAGTGAGGTTGCTCTGCTCTCTTTTCCCCGTTATGGAAATAATGCAAGTACAAAGGAGAAGGCACTCTCTATGAAGTTACCTGAGACCTATGGCATGCTAGGCTACTACATAATATTAACCCCCTTTGTTATGCTTTCTAATTTCCCACTCCCATTTGTTTTTCTCTACTATGGAACAAAATACAATAACATAGAATGGAACCCTTTCTTCTTCGAGTGGCCTGATACTTAACATAGCCTGATAGCCATCTAGGGGTAGGTTTTTGACGTCATCAACCCTCAATTGTGATAAGTTTTTGAACCTTCTATAATATTCTTGAAATTACATACATGGCTAGCCCCATATGCATGAGTAACACAGGGTAACATGACATCCTCTCGTACCATGGTGTTGGCCCTCGACCAAGTTTTGGGGGAACCTTAGTCAGATTTGACCCACTTTTGGACTTCGGCATGATGATCAAAGAAGGAGCGCCCAGGTGGAGCTGAGATCGCGGATCTCACCGATTTTGCGAGCTATGTGGACCTAGTAAGGGCATAGTATACCTAGGGAGGTAATATGGGCTACCTAGGGAGGTACCCAATGGGAATGTGGTTATGTATTATTAGTGGAAGTCATTTAATATATGAGAATGTGGTCATTCAATGTAATGTGTACTAGGTCCACTATATTAATAAAGGACCACAAAGGTAGTTATATGTAATAAATGTGAGATGGCTCTCTAGAAGGTTCCTAGAAGATAGAGAGAGCTATATAAAGAAGTGTAAGCAATGCGATGAAGCAGAGTGAAGAATATTGTCATTGTAACAAGCAAGTGTTGCTTGAGGAGTGCATTCCTTCCTTAAGGAATAATATATGGTGTTACCCTACCTCAAGGGTTTTCTCTATATTCTTGTGTTCATGTTATGGTGAATGGTTTATGGTTTATTATTGGTTATTTATTAAGTATATTTGCATATCTGATATAGGTACTTACTAGTTGGTATCAGAGCACTTTCCTTGGCCAGAGAAGGGAAGATGTTTTTTTCTCTTTTTGCAGAATTTTTTCTAGGAAAGAAAAATAGGGCGATGCACTTCAAGTTCAGATATGAAGATTTATGAGTTGAATTTGGGGGAAAAAATGTGTATTTGAATTCCTCTCGGAAAAATACCCAATTAAAAAAAATAATCAGCCAAAACAGAGTCCGGGAAGTCAAGTTATGAGCATTTTAAATTCAACATTTTTTCAGGGTTTTTCCGGAAAAAACCACGATTTTTTGTGGTAATTTATTCTTAAACCCTAGTTTTTGTTGAATATTTTTTCCAAGCAAGATGTATTTTACATGAAAAGATGATGGTCATAGTATTGAAGACTTCTTAAAGTCCCACAAGTCAGAATGAAAAGGGAAGTGGAAATCTTTTGTAGATTGGAGTTTCAAAGGTGATGCTCTCAAATGGTGGAAATCTTTTAACCATTCTGAGTGGATGTCACTTTCTGAGGAACCACTTGAAAAATTACTTTTAGACCAGTGGTATCATACAAAGATTAAGGATAAATACATCACCAATAGTTTATTTTCATGTGACAAATCTATATTACAGGTTCATGGTTGTATTCATAAAGAAAATGCCATTGTTTCTATTAACCCTAGTTGCATGCATAATTTTATCAATGTTTAGTTGGTTAATAGATTGCAAGTTCCAGTAAAGAATATTCAAAGCACATAGGTTGAGGGTGAAAATGTTCAAATTTTTAAATATATGAAGATTACCAAGGATAAATATGTGTTGCATTCAGATTTTTATGCTATGGATATGGATGAAGTGGATATTGTTTTGGGATATCCTTGGATAGAATCAGTGGTTAACATTAATATTAATGTGAAACATAATTTTTTGAAGTTGTGGTACACGAAAAAGAAAATCACATTGAAGGATGTATCTCTTAGTAAGAAATATGGGCCCATGGAAGCTAGCAAAGAAGTTATTGTTGAGTCTGAAGTTGAATCAAAGGCAGAGTCTACAGAAGGAGATGAAGAAAAACTACAAGAAGGACATAGTCAGGAAGCTAAGGAGGTCATTGACTCAAAGGCACAAAGTGTTGCAGATTTGAAGAAAAAAGAACAAATTCCTACAGTTGTTGTATATTTCCATCCACATCATATAGAGACACAACAATAATCAATGCAAAGTCTTGTGCATCAACACATTTATGCACCAGTAGAGCATCAGTCAGGAAATCGATCAAGAGGTGCATGGAGGACTACCAACACTACGGGAAGAGCTCAGGCTATAGAAACAATCCCATGAAAACCCCGACGTGATGCAGAGAAAGATAAGGGTGTCAAGGCAGCAATTGGACATCATGCTCATCTTCCATTAGGATGGATGGATGGTCATACTTGGTACCAGTTGGCTAAATTGCTTAGTCGATCATATTGTATGGTTTCTTCTCATGTTTCGAGGATGAAACATGTGAAGGGAGGTGGAATGTAGTATAGGGAGGTAATATGAGGTACCTAGGGAGGTACCCAATGGGAATGTGGTTATGTATTATTAGTGGAAGTCATTTAATATATGAGAATGAGGTCATTCAATGTAAGGTGGACTAGGTCCACTATATTAATAAAGGAACACTAAGGTAGTTAGATGTAATAAATGTGAGATGGCTCTCTAGAAGGTTCCTAGGAGATAGAGAGATCTATATAAAGAAGTGTAAGTAATGTAATGAAGCAGAGTGAATAATATCATCATTGTAACAAGCAAGTGTTTCTTGAGGAGTGCATTCCTTCCTTAAGGAATAATATATGGTGTTACACTACCTCAATGGTTTTCTCTATATTCTTGTGTTCATGTTATGGTGAATGGTTTATGGTTTATTATTGGTTATTTCTGAAGTATATTTGCATATCTGGTATAAGTACTTACCAAAGGGGTCCTCTAGGAGTTTTGTAATGGGTTTATGGGATGTCGGCCCATGGGTTCTCCCATGTTTAGGCCTTATTGTAAGGGATTGTAAAAGTATAAATAAGTAAGAATGTATGGTAGAAGTATAAGTTTTTGGAGCTAAGTGCAAGTAGTTCGATTGGATTTTTGCAAGGGAATGTAGGTGTGTTAAGGCTTTGTGCTTGATAGAGAATTGACTCTATGCCCTGACCTAGTTTTGGGAGGGTCTGGTGCTCAGTGCACAGATCACATGTCTGGTGTGAAGCTTGACTCTATGGTTTAGTGCATAGGAGTGAATGAATGTAAGATTCAAGCACATAATAAAGAAGGTGAAGCGGTTAGTGGACGCAGCCCCACATTGGGGTGAACCACGTATATATGGTGTCTTATGGTTTTTTTTGTGCAATGTTATATCTACTATGTTTTGTTTAGTGCTTAGATTAGATGTGTAATGAATATGTATGTGTTGCTTAAATGCATTTCCTATGTTAGAATGCTATATCTAATTCAGAGTTTTAAGTGCTAAGTGTTTAAGGTGCATAATCTTTTGTTATTACTGTGCTAGATATATCTAAGATTATGTTTTGTGATGTTCATAAGGTTAATGAAATAATGTATGTCACTTCCTAAGGATTAACATAATACCCTGCGAAGTGATATTATCACAGATCTGTGTCCCATCTTGGTTACAGACACCTGCGTCCTGTAACCCTCCCTGCTTCTACCTCGGGTGAGACTTCGTCTGCTTCGCAGGTGTTGCCAAAAGGGACGATAGTCAGGGTTTTGTAGGTGTGTTGTTAAGCATCGAACCCTGGGTCTACCCCTATGCCAACACATGGTGGTCAACACAAAGCCTTAATTTGAAGAAGGAATAACTTTTGCATACAAGCTCCAACTGATGTAGATTTTGCACCATTGGAAAGGTCTCAATGTGTAGAATAGTTTCACAGGGTCCAATCTATGTCAAAAAATGTTTAACCCCAAAAAATTTTATTTGATGCCTCAAAATGGCTCTAGAAGGTTCTGAACCCCAATTTTCCAAACTGGGACTTGCCACTAAAATGACCCTACAAGTTGATTCCTCCAATTTTTTCCTCTCTGAAAGCATCAAGATAGATGAAATATAGTATAATGATCCAATATGGATCATACCACCCCATTTAGGGGGGATTTTGGTCCCCAAAATATTTACTAAATGAGGTGAGGGAATTTTTCCTCTACCTTCTCCCTGGAGTACCACTTTTCTTTGCCTGGAAGTTGTACTTTCAACCCAATATGCCAAAGGTCATGTTTCCCTTGTCTTGTAGTTTGTTGTCATGTTTTCTAGGAAGAGTGTGCTTCTCATTGATGGAAATAACAACAACGACGATGGAAAACAAGAACATCAGTGATGTGAGTTCGAAAACTCCGACCTCGGAAGATATGCAAGGAGCGCACAGATCCACAATTCGGCTAAGTGTCGAAGTGACTCCTTAAGGAGTCAAAGGAGAAGAAGGCGAGAAATATCAAGAGGAAGAGTGATAGTGGTCATTCAATCACTGATCCAGAGGACCAACAACCATCCGATCAAATCAAGGTGCGCAAGACATAACTCTTTGCGCACGTAGGAGAGAGAACTTACCAAAGTTCTGAAGTCCCAAAGTAGTTTGAGACCATTCATCACCAGGAGGAGAATCTGGTTCATTGATCATCGGGAGATACGTGTTAGTATACCGTGAGTCCAGGAGGGAGTAAAGTTTAAGATTTGAAATTCCTGAAGTCTAAAGAGCCGGAGAGCCGTAGTAAATTTCAACCATTAAATCCAGAGGGATATGTGGTGAAAAATCGTGAGCTCCGAAGAAATCACTTCGAGAGTTTCAGTTTGAGATTTGAAATTCCCAAAAGCCAAAATTTCGAATTCACTCTAAGGCATCGATCTGAGATACCCTTCAGATATTATTTTGACTGTTAGATCAGGGAGATGAATATGTGTCACATCGGGAGACCATGCCAACAAGACCACCTCAACAAGGATATGTGGCATACCACGTCAGCAAGGATATGTGGTAGACCATGTCAGTGAGTGACACATGGTAGCCACTCAGCCCGTGCCAAGTCAACAGGTAACTTTTGTAATGTTATGTCACTCTGAGAGATTTACTTCGGAATTTTTACCACCAACACTTGCCCAAAGTCTAGAAGTCCTGAATGTCAAAGTTCTGAAGTGGACGCAAGTCATCCGATCTGAAGATCACTTCGGAAGCATTCTTGACCGTTGATCTAGTACAGTGGAAGGATAGTGTAAGTGGAAGTGTTAACCGGGAACAAGCGGTATCCACCACCTATGACTTACTCAGCAGGCGACCACTCCAGAGAAGAATGAAGCAATGATTAGTCTAAAGTCCCGAAGTCCCAAACACTGAATACCCGAAGAAGACCCTGGTCGTTGATCGCCAGGAGGGGTGCATGGCAGAAGATTACACATTCGGGTGGAACTACTCTGGGTTAACATGAAGGAGAAAGGTTTGAGATCGTTGAAGCCTGAATAGTCGAAGAAACTGGGAGTCATCGATCAGCGAGAGGACATGTGTCATTACATTGCAAGCTCAGGGTAAAATGCTCGAAGGGAAGTCAAGCGAGGAGAAACTGAAATATGAGAATGTCACAGGGGAAGTCCCAGAGTGGAGGATATATGTTGGATTAAAGAGGACAAATGTTAGTAGATCTTCCATTTCAGAAGATATCCAGTCAAAATAAATGAGAAGTCAAGATTTGAAATCTTCGAAGTCCGGAGACCCAAAGGAGATATCAATCGTTAATCTGAGAGGGACACGCGTCAGTGGATTGTCAACTCTGGAAGATTGACGTACAGAGGAAAGTAGGGTTTGAGAGTTGAAACTCCCAAAGCATGGATCATGAAATAAATCGTAGTTGTTGATTTGGAAGGGAGCTATGTGTCGACAGATCATGGAGATCTGGGATCGCACGTGGAATGAGGAAAGAAGGCAGATAACATTTGTTAATCGAAAGGCATCGCCAAGGGATTGGATATCAATGGTCATGCTCAATTGCAGAGTCATAACATGCTCAGGTCTTAATTTTTCTTAAGTGGGCTGCAATAAAAACCACGGTATCGCCAAAGTCATACATGGAGCTCTGTAGTGAATTGCGAGGTGAAAAGAGGGTTTCCCTCAAACCTCCTTTGGCCATGCTCGCAATCGCGTGGTCATGTGAGATTATCGCCCAAGGTCATATCTCCAGTGGTCACATGAAGGAAGGGGATTAGAATCCAAATAATCCAAAAATGACTGACTGTAACTTCCAGAGAAGAGGAAGAGTTGTGACTACCAGAGAATCCAAAGAATCTTTGGATAATGGCCACTGATGATGAACAAATTCAGCATAACTTCCAGAGAATATGAAGAGTTGTGATTATGATGATGCAGAGGACTTGGCGTGAGAAAGACATGCACAACAAAGAAGAGAGTGTGTTTCTCTTGATAGCAATGAATGTGGGTAGAAGGAGACGGAGTGCAGAACCTGTAGTAAAGATCAAAGGCGCAACTTATAGTATGAAGAGGCAACATAGAGACTAAAAGGTAAAAAGAGAAGCTGAAGAGTGGAGTGTTGTGCATAGGAGGAAAAAGAGCAGACAATAGAAGCAGAAAGAGTAACAAGAAGAAATGAGCATAGAAATTGAAGAAGGCAGAGGAGACATGGAGTTGTAATAGACCATATCAAAGACAGAGAAACTAGGTAAACTTTGATAAGATTTAATCAGGGTGGTAGGGTGGTGCTAGGGAGGATTGTATTCCTCTAACTTTTAGTGGGTGCTAGAATACTTTATGGGAGTTGGTGCTTCCATCTAGTAGGTGCTAGAGAAATATAAGAGTTGGTGCTCTCTGCAAGTTGTAGCTTGTTATCAGAGGTTGTAGCCTCATATTTGAGTTGGTGCTCAAAGACTATGATGTACATGAAGGTTGGAGCTTGATTGACATCCGAAGAAGAAGAGGTTTTCTCCCTTTATGGGTTTCCTCATGAAAATCAGTGTCTCTGTGTATTATATGTGATTGATCAAATATTGTATATCTATGCATGTTAAGTTATCAGTAACACATTAAATAATAATCTAGAAAGATTTAGAAAAGAACATGAAAAGTTTCAAGATTATATTATAACGGATTCACCACTCTCTCAGTTATATTTCCAACATAGTTATGGACCGCTTCTACAAAACTGTTTCCTCTTCCAAATCTTCCCGAGCATGTGGTGCTAAGTACTCTATGGAAGGTAGCAATTGATCCTCCTCCTGATCCAACATGGAGGGCTCATATAGTTTGAGATTCTCCACATTAACTACTGAGTAATTGTGCATGTATGGGGGTAGACCGAGTCTATAGGAATTATCTCCCACCTTTTCCAATACCTCAAAAGGACCATACCATAGAGCCTTGATATTCTTATCGGGACCCTGTAGTCTTTCCTTATTTAGTTGTAACCATACTCTATCTCCCACTCTAAATGTCCTCTCTATTATGTGTTGGTCATGTCTAGCCTTTTAATTTTCCTGTGATTTCTTCAACGTCTCCTATACTTGAAAATGGATGTTCCTGATATTCTCAACAAATTTTTTTTCCTTTAATGCATCTCATGTGAGGTCCACCCTCATTCATCCTTTTTATCCATATACAACATCTAAGGGTGAAGGTGGAAAATATACAAAGAAAGTTTCAAAAGATAACTTACTAGTAGAAGTGTGGACTGTTATGTTATAAAAGTGTTTTATATAGATCAGATTTTCACCCCAAGACTTCAGATGCTTCTGATTATAACCCTTCAAAAAATACACCAAATTGATGTTGACTACTTATGTTTCCCAATCTATTTTTGGATGGAATGTTGTAGACATCTTGAGCTTAATGTCCATCTTATCCCACAATGTAGTCCAAAATGCACTGAGAAATTTGGTTTCCATGTCTAAGATGATTCTCCTTAGTATCCCAAAGTGCACCTAGACCTGTTCAAATAACATATTTGTTGTTTCTTGTATGTTAATGGTCTTTTTACAAGGCATCATAATGCACATTTTGTTGAACCTATCAACTACCAAAAATAGATAGTCATGTCCCTTTCTGGTTGTTGGTAAACCTCCCACAAAATATATGGAAATACTTTCCCAATGTCAAGTGGGTTGACACATACCCACTACAACGTAATAAAGTTTTCATTTTTCCTCAAGGGACAGAATCCCCGAAGTCCTACAGGGATCTAGTGCAGGCTAGTTCTTCCCTGTTCACCTCCCTGTGATCGTGGGTTAGGACCATGGGCCAAACAAACCAGGTGCCTTTTCGTGGTTCGTGACTCAGCGATACAATCGAGTCCAATCTTGAAGGTAGAATGGTGAGGGGTCTTCGGAATGAAACCCTGGCCGTAGATCTGGGCACGTAGATTTTGGTCGTCCGGATATACCCGTCGCTTAACGACAAAGCACTAGCTCCCTTTATTTAGTCCCTAGTTCAATAGGACCACATACGCGCCTAAATGCAGGCGCCTTTCACAACTCGCAACCTTGTGAGTCATGAGTCGAAGACCCTTGAATTTTCTTCACAAATCATCGATACCCGAGATCACGAAATGGGTATAGCTTCCTTCTATCAGCGTCCTCTGCACATGACCATCGTCTAGGCTAAACTCTAGCTCCTCTCGCTATTCGTCGCTTCGTGAGTTCAACGGTTGAACTCTCGTTCCTCCCTTATGCGATCCTTCGAGACTTGAAAGTCAGCGAAGGTTGACCTTCCCTTCGCACTGCTCGCAACTCGCCCCTTCATGAGTTGTAGCATCATATCTTGGCACTTTCTCTTCATGAGCCCCCGAGAAGCGATATTTAATTTTCCCTCTCATGTTCTCGCTACTCGCGACTTCGTAAGTCCAAGTGTTGAGCTCTCATGTCCTTCTCCTGCGAATATCCGAGACACGAGAAGTCAACGGAGAATTGACTCCCTTCTTTAGGCGATGTGTGTCCTCCCGTCAATCATGCGGGCCCCACCTTGAAGTTTTTCCATGTGTTCTCTCGTGCTCGACTCTCGGCACTTCGCTACTCGCGACTTGGAGCATCCAACCTTTGCACTCTTACCTTGCGAACCTCCGAGTTCGTGAGATCCCTGGATCTCTGCCACCTGTCCTCCTCGAATGGACGATCCTGATCCTCTAGTGGCTTCGCCACTCACGACTTGGAATATCCAACATTTGGGCTCTTACCTTGCGAACCTCCGAGTTCGTGAGATCCCTGGATCTCTGCCACCTGTCCTCCTCGGATGGATGGTTTAGATTCTTTTGCCCCTATTCACGAGGCCTTAACCCTCATCTATCTCCCTATAGATGTAACGACTGTCGAGTTTTCTAGCTAAGATCTGACGGTTCAGATCAGTCCCAATGTCGCGCCCTTTCCCACTGCTCCTTGGACATGGAAAAACCACCGGTCCAGATGTTCTCATGGACCCTGTGGGTCTATGATTCCAATCTCCTCGCTATTCACGAAGATAAAGGAAAAAGGGTTAAGGCAATTAATGCCCTCATTTATTCCTTTGATTTTAACGATCGTGAATGACCGTAGATCTCCCGACAGGATATCATCCGTTGATCAATACTTATCCCTACGCTGCTACTTCGGGATTTTAAGAGGGTCATTCCTCTTCGTATAGGGTTGTTAAGACTTGCACATTCAAGTCCTTTTTCCAGGTTCTTGGTAAACCTTTCCAAGGAGGGAATCTCTGCGAAGAGGTCTATTCCCGGGCATTCCTGGAGACAGATAAGGGGAAACAAATTCCAGAGAACAGACTGGAAGACTAACTTGGTTCAACTTATGCATAATTAGATTCATTTATCAACATAAGCCATGCGTGGTTTTTCTGTTATAATCATATACAACTACTAGTATTGATCAAAATACCACACAGACCTTCTTATAATGAAAACATTCACAGTTTCACATCTTATGAGCATAATTATCAGAATACATATAATTCCAGATGCCAAAGGAAAAACACTTATCAGAAATAACACCAGGGTTAAGCAACTGCTGAGAGGGGTGCCTGTTTCCACCCAACCGTAGGCTTAGCGACTCCCAACGGATTTACCACTAGCCACCCCCAAGCTGAGACCACGATGTTGTGAGACTGAGTCTCTGTTTTCCAGTGACTAGGAGAGAAGTTTGCAATCCTTCCTCTCTGCTATCACTCACTCTGCGTGTTGCCAGAGTTTTCCCCTCGTGTCTGCCCCTAATCGCTTCTACCCCACGCCTTACCCTCTTGCGAGGTTGTGTGTGGCACGATTACCCTCGCACTGGTTAGGACTGATGGCTCTATGGATGGGCGGTTCACCTCCCATCCCTCATTAAACCATCTACCTACCAGCCTGTGAGACATTTAATTCAGGGCCAACGAGCCGCTTTTGGTTCTCCGAGCCAGTGGAGTCCAAATACGGTATTAATTCTTGGTGGAAGTTAACGCCACATTTCCAGGTGCCTTCCACCGCCATCGTGGTCTCTTTTTCTGCACATCCCCTCTCATAAGTCCTGCAATAAAATTCATAATGTTATTCACATTCATTGACCTTTTCCTCAAGGTCCATTTACATCACATATTCACATTTATGAGTTTGCCATAGTTCTTGGCCAGTCCAGTTATTTTTACAAACTGGGGGAAATAGGGTGT